>PVJD01004646.1:0-132036 GCA_004026545.1 Mormoops blainvillei
GCAGGGCTAAGCAGGGGAGGGTATTGGGAGTCGTAGTATAGATTTGGCACAAAGGGGCTTACAGAAGTGGGAGAGAAATATTTACAGCATTAGTCAGAGCAGACAGCGTCTCAGCACCTGCAGCAGGGCAGATAACATTTCACTTCGTCCTTGGTGTCGGCCCTGACTCCCTTGGTGTCGGCCCTGACTCCCTCCACAGCAGAGAAGGAGAGGCATGGCTAATCACAGATGCCTGGCACTTCGGAGCCTCCAGGTAACATCCCCCACACCCAAGCCCTCTTCCTTCTGGAAGGTTCTCAGTCCCGATTTTCCTCCCACCTTACCCTCAACCAACAAGGTGTGCCACGTCTCGGTCATGGACATTCTTGTCATCACCAAGGTCACAAACCACAGCCTCATAAGCCAGGTTCTTCCCTGGAAGCGTATTTTTTGCTACTGTTAAGGTACCACAGAGTTCTCCAAACTTTTGAACACTTGGAAGCCGCTGTTTTCTCACCTGAAAATTGAGATTCAGACAGTGGGTCTCAGATAAGGTCACACTGTATGAAGCAAAGGACACCCAAAAAGCGCTCAAGGACCGTTAGCTTTTATTACTACCTCAGTAATAAGCCAAGAACACCTGCCTATGCCAACAAACAAGAGAAAAGGTGAAGGAATATGTCTTAAATATCAAAGGAACCGTGGCTAAACAAGGTAATGGGCATAAGTGGTTTTGCGGATGAATTCTTTAATATTTCAATTGTAGGAGGGGAAATTTCTTAAGCCCACATCAAAATGTGTTAATTTGCTAGTACTGGGACCAATAAGAAGGCAGGAGATTGCATCACTTTAGAGAGAGTGTGCCAGTTGTGTGGTTATATATTTGGGAAAGAATGTTCACATAAGCATCCAATTTCAAAGGGAAGTTTGTTTCCATGAGATGAGGCAAATACCATGTACTCACAGTCTCAGGCAGGACAGTTGGAATGCAGAGGTGTGCTTACTTCCAGCCAGGGGAAAAATAGCAAAGCACGTGAAGTTCACCTGTTGCTGAATTCCACTAATCAGGCCTCACTCCCAACAGAGTTACCTGGCAGAGCCAAGTCACCTGAAAGTGCCAGGTTGGCTGACCAACCCCAGGAGAGACCTGGGGAGTCCCTGGCAGCTGTCAAGTGAGTTCACTTGGGCCTATAACTCTCTCTTGGCGCTCATTGCTGGCTACGCCTAGCTGGGGGAAGGAAACAGGTACCTGGTGGGTTGATAAGCCTGTTACTAGGTAAGTCCCTGGTGTATGTGACCAAAAGCCCTCTGCCCCACCATTTTGGTTGTTTTGAACCATCTGGGATTCAATTGGCACCACTCAGTGTGTGGCAAGGGTTTGTGATGCAAAATCCCAGCCCCCTGCACAAGGACCCATTAAGACTACTTGCTCTGTTCTGGTTGTTTATGGACTTCTGGACTTTTGGTCCCTGTTGTATATGTAGCTTGTGGTTTTTCTGTGTTAATTTTCTGTGTTTTCAGCACCTATATAACTCTGCTTTGTAAAAAAAAAAAAAATTGCATCTTTTCTGGTTCCATCCTTGGCTAGTAACCATACAAGCAGCAGCATCTATCCTGAAGGGCACTCACCTCAGCCACATTTTAGCCAAGAAGACAATGGTTTTTATTGCAATAGTGCCTGGCCTATGTATATACTTCATTTGGGGGGTGGGGGGGGTGGAAATAGCCCCTGAATGATTCTTTGAATTATTATACTATATTACAGCTTGAACTCTTTTGTCAAGCTCTGGAAAATGGGATGAAATCCCATATGTACAAGCCTTTATGGCTCTACATCATCAGGATGCAGCAAAAAAGGAAACAAGTTAGTGGTACAGAGGGCAGGTGTAGGGAAAACAGAGTCAGTCAGGCTCCCTCACCCAGATGTCGGGCAACCATGATGAGCAGTAATCATATAATCTTGAGTATGGGCCTGCAGGTGCAGAATCACACTTTGTCGTATAATATCTTGGCTCCCTGCCAGCTTTGCGTGCATTTAGTGTATAATGGAGTTGGGACTTCCTGTGGAGCGACATGTGGCTTACAGTGTCTGCAGATCGCCCCACCCCTGAATAAAGGCATGTCAGGCATCCCCACAGTACTGCGACTTTTCTTCCATCTGCCTGAATCCAGTGCGAACCCGCCTGGCCTTGAGAGGCTGCAGGACATCAGGGGAACCTAGAAAGCCTCCCCTACCAGAGAGTAAAACTCAGGAAGAAGAGAAAAGAGAAAATGAGTCTCTTTTTTTTTTTTAAGATTTTATATATTTATTTTTAGAGAGGGGAAGGGAGGGCGAAAGGGAGAGAAACATCAATGTGTGGTTGCCTATCACACGACCCCCTACTGAGGACCTGGTCTGCAACCCAGGCATGTGCCCTAGACTGGGAATCAAACCAGCAACACTTGGTTCGCAGGCTGGTACTCCATCCACTGAGCCACACCAGCCAGGGTGAAAGTGAGTCTTTTAAATATACTAATCCTCCACCTTGATACCTGGGGGCTGTTATAGTCCTGGGAACAATGGAGAAACTAATGCTACCCCCTGCAGAAGCAGCAAGGTCGACCGTCCCACCTCAATGTGCAGGGGAAAAAATGGCACTTTTAAATTCAAGCCGCTTTCTACCCACCTTACCTTCCACCATCACCACCACTGAGGCAGGAGACAGCATAAGAAGAACTCTGAGACTGCATCGCTGTTACTGGCCAGCATCTAGCATCCTGGTTGCCAGGAAAGACCTTTTATCACTTAGGTAGAATGAATAGTAAACCAAGGTAGGGAGGAGGAGGGAGACATGTCTCACCCACTAACTCAGCAGTCCTGAGCCTGGTCCAATAATACTGCCAGGTGTTCCAACATCACAAGAAACACTTTGTTAGCAAGAAAGGAGGGAAGTCCTTGACATTCTATGCAGTGTTTCCACTATCTGGGAAAGAAAGCCTTGAAACTGTGCTTTCATCTCAAGGCCTGAAATGCGGGAGAGGGTCCACGGTGCCCAAAGAAGAACCCATAAATAACTTTGGGTAACTGCCCCCATTTTCATTAACTGCCTCTTGTCACATGTCTGTTTTAAAACAAGATGAACAAATGGAGTCTGGAGCAGGATCAGGATTTGGGCTAACAGACCCCCACACATACCTAAGTTTGGATAGCAATATCCCCTCAGGAAAGCTGGCACCACATTTACCCATTAATTAATAAGTAACTTTTTTACTCCTCTCCCACCAACGGTATAAGTCCTCTGAACAAAGGACTCGCTCTCTTGGCTCTCTTGGCTCTCTTGGCACTCTAGGTGCTCTGGGAGCTTGGGGTGCTCTGGGTGCTCTTGGCTCTCTGGCCATCTGGCCTCAGGCCACCCGGAGGCTTGCCACCCCGGCCTTCAGCTGTCCTTACTTTCGCCACCCTGCTTTGCCCCAAACCTATGCGTTTTACCTCCCCACCACCTTACCTAGGCCCATTGCCTTCCACGGAACGGACCACTAATAAACCCTGATTGCACGCTAATAGATTTGCTGATCTGTAATTCCTTGTGTGTCAGTGAGAAGAACCAGCTCTCTCCCGTCAACACCAACACCACCGCCCTGCCTCTTCTCCAGCCTCCTTAAAAGTAGTCAAGGACACTAGGTCATTAAACAGCTCACTTTTGAGCACGCCAAAGGAATGCAATACACCAAGAATCCAAATAGGTAATTAATGTCTTTTAAAGTTATTAACATGGAATACATATTTGTTTTTGCCTGGGTTTACAAAAAAAACACAAACAAAATTCGTATTATCTCTGTTATGCCCCTTAAAAATATATGTATTTGCCAGTGAAGGAAAAGAACTGTTTCTGAAAGTTATGACACACGTTCACAAAATTGTTAACTAAAAGTTTGAAATGCACAAGAGATCGGAGAGGGAGAAGGGGACGTGGACTTGGATGGGCCCCTCTGGTCCCGCCACCTCTCCAAGGGGTAAAACAGTCTGAGGCCTGTTGGACCTGGTCCTCCAAGGACCAGGAGGTGAGGGATCTAAGGTAGAGTCAGGAGAGACAGGGGAGTCATGCTCTGCGGCCCTGGCCTGGCCTGGGAAGAAGGAGGGGATGCAGAGGGAGGGGGAAGACAGTCCTCGGACAGATCAAAGGATGTTTCTGCATGGGCACTGGAAATAGGCAGATGTTGTGTGAGAAGAGGGGAGCAGAAGAGAAAGATTTGGTAGGCGGAACAGGTCTGACATAGGGAGGATTGCCTGCACAGCTCAAAGAAGGCCTGGACGTATGGGACCTCACTCCACTTGCTGAGTTGCCAAAAGAAATCGTCAAGGTCTGTGAGGATTTGAAAACGAGTGTCCCATTTTCTGGCCAGATGGACCCATTATCCAGCTTATATTGAAGCCAGGCAGCGTCTTATTAGAATATTAAAACCCTCTTGGGTGTTCGGTCCATTTCTTGGCCTAGGTCTTTAGACTTCTGAGCAGACACCCAGAGTGGGTGTTGCTGGGAGGCAGTGACTGGCCCCCACCCATTATGAGGAGGAAGGCTGAAGGGGGAAAGGAGCAAGCCCAGTCACCCTACCCTAGGACAAATGAGACCACATCCCACCCTCGAGCATCTAGGGTGTGACAGGGAAAGGGAGGCAGGGAGGGAGGCGTCCCACCGTCCTTCTCACTCCCAAGGGTCCAGGGCCTGGCAGGCAGCAGCTCTCACCCAGCACGGGGATTTTCAAGATGTCCAGGACAACAGCAGAACAGAGAAGGAGAGTGCGGAGACAGGGAGAGGGATATACTCCTTACCCTAGTTGATTTCACTGGTGTGGATGCGAAGGTCAGACAAGTGGGCTTCCCCAATGGGAGTCCTCCTGATTTCGGCACCAAAATGTTAGAAGTACACAAAAGATTGAGAGGGGAGGAGCCGGATAATCTGGTCCATGTGCCTCTATTTGAAGCTGCACTTAGAGGCCGGCTGAGTCTGGACAGACTGCAGCAGCAGAGGGAGGCAAGATGGGGTTTTTTAAAGAAAAAACTCAGGGTTGCAGTGGGGGGAGGGGAATGAGGGAGGGGTTAGTCTCTTTTTCTTCTGGACCGTTGTCTCAGGCTGTGAGTTAAGTCATTGGGTTAGGTAAAGGGCCAGGGCTGTTCCCGGGTGCAGGAAGGTCAGTCTGACCACGGATCATTGTGGCTGGCATCAGATGTCTATTGTGCAAGGTAGGAGAGAGTTTCATTAAGCTGCAAGCGTCCAGCTATCAAGTGAGCTGGGATAGCTGAGTCATGAGCAGTCTGGCGGGCTGGAAAACTGTCCTGACCCTTTCACTAAAGAATGCTATTACTTACATTTAGTTGTTACTAAAAGTTAAGGCTTCTAAGAATTAAGAATTCTAATTAAGTGAGAAAAAAATTATATGGTTTCGGTAATATAAAATTGAAAGTAAATTATTCTTATTTCTCAACAAGTTAAAAAGAAACTAAAAGGGACTGTGTAAGTTGCAGAAGGTCTCTGTAAATTGCAGGATTGTGTAAATTGCAGAGGGTTTATGCAAGTTAAAGGAGGACTGTGAAGAGGGACAAAGTGGAAAAGAAGGAATTGACAAGTGAAAATGGTGAGGAAAAATAAAAGAAGCATACATATTAAGGGAAGAAAGGATATTGGAGAAAGAAACTCAATAATGGAAATGGAAATGGGAAAATAGAAATAAAGAAATGGAAAGGCCCATAGACAGATGGCAAAACGGAGTGGCAATTTTATGAAAAGGCCAGGAAGCTCCCTTTAGTTTTTCAAAACCAGTTGTAATTTCCCCACAAAAACCTGAGGTACAATTGGCAGTGGGGGACAAATTAATTGATTTCTTAGCATGAAATAACTTTCATTTGCAATTCTGAGTGCTACCTTAAAACGTTGTTAACAAAAAAAAAAAAAGCCAATTCCTTTGGAAATTTCACTGTAATGAGATCTTTAACCATGCCATTTTATTTTTTGTCGCTTAACAGTCATTGTTTTACTCTGATGCATTTGCTAAAATGTTACACCTTCAGAAAGATCCATGGAAAGGACTCTGACTTATTCTAAAATATGAATTTCTGAGAATAAATTACAGATCATACATTTAAACTAGATAGATTTATAGAACTCTAAGAAATAACTGAATCCATGGAAATACTGGCAAATAATCAGAATAAACAGGAATTAATTATGGGCGCCGACCAGTGTGGCTCAGTTGGTTGGGTGTTGTCCCACAAAGGCAAAGGTTGCCAGTTCAATTCCCAGTCAAGGTACATGCCTGGGTTGCAGGTTCAGTCTCCAGCTGGGGTGCATATGAGAGGCAATCAATCAATGTTTCTCTCTCATATTGAAGCTTCTCTCTCTCTCTCTCTCTCCATTCCCCTCTCCCTAAAATAAATAAATAAATAAAATCCTTTAACAAAAGAATGAATTATGGTACTAAAGATAATTATTATTCTTTTAACTTTGTTCAAAATATTACTGATTTTTAAGAATTTGTTTTCTTAGGGCAATTTGGTAAATTGTACCTTAATAAGCAATGTTGAAGCATTTATATTTTTGTCCCTCCTCGATCTCTCCAGAAATTAAAAACTCTTAATGAATGAATATTATTATTTTCATGGCAATATGTTTATTTGCATGAATACAACAGCAATCTAATCATAACAGGACACATAAAGCCAGTTTCCAATTGTGCTTTTATTAACCAAAACTTTGACTAGAATGTTATGTCTGAGAGAAACATGCCTAGACTCTGGGTGTCACCAGAAAGCTTTAAGGAATGAAGATTGTCTTTGAAGATAATAAAAGCCCCTTGGAGAAATGGCCTGGTACCTCACTTATTTTTATGGTTCATGGCAGCCTTTCCAGGTAAGGAGCAAAGATTACTTTCCTGGGAGGCAGCAAAGGAAGAACCTCAAGACGTTTTGGGGACCTCAAGAACTTGAGAACTCAACAAAATCTATAGGTATTACAGGCAAAGCCCGATGGCAGCCCTGAGAGGCAAATTGAAGCTTAATCCGAAAATTCCTTATAAGATGCCAGCAAAGCAGATTTAAGCCCATATAATCAATTGCTGTTCCTATTGTGTTTATGCAAATAATCAAGCCAAAATGAAACTGGACTTAATGCAGTAAATGAATTGGTCTTGATTTGTCTCTTTCATAAAAATGAGAGTGACTTAGGGGAAAAATTGTGTTTTGATAAAATCTATTATTACATAATTGTGCAAATTAGACTCCGTTTGGTTGTCTGTAAAATTTTATTTTTCACCTATACACTAGACTGAATCCTGAATTTTTCCTAGTTCCCTGAAATAGTTTGGCCACAACCCCCTAATTTCCATAGATATGGAAGAAAATTTGACAGTGAGAAATTGTAACCCACCCCACCATTCTTTTGACATTGTTTCTGTAAGTGCTAACTCTGACTAATACGTAGCTTGTAAATAAACAGCATGTTTATATAAGAATCCTAGGAACTACTTCAAAAGATACAGGCTCTGACCTTCAGTCATTCCCAGCTCTGGGACATTTGCTGACCTTCAAACGAAAACCAGGGTGACACACACCAGACCATTGTTTGACTCATTTGAAATTCTTATCAGAATAGACTGTGCTGGTCCACACATAGTCCCCTCAACGGAGAACTCTTAACTCCTTCTCCTCGATCTCTTTGTTCTGCTTTTCCTCTCTCTCCTTATGAAAACAAAAAACAAAAAAACTCTGTCTATACTGAGATGTCAGTGTTCACCTGTGCTGAAGGATCCTTCACCCTACCTGTGAGATTTCCGTTTTAATCTCTCTTAAATGTATGTATACATTGTATTTATATCCATGTTTACTATTAGAAGTATACAGAGTCTTTAGGAGTTTGGTGAGATTTTTGTGACCAGAAATATGCCATAGAAACTTAACATTTTGTATCAACTAGCCTATGGTTAAAAGTAGTATTGTTATATGTCATTTCACTTAAAGTTGTAGTTTCCAAGAACATATAGATGCTATTAAGTGAGAACTTAATGTACTATGTTTAATAGGAGTGGTGATGTTGGGCACCCTTTTCTTGTTCCTGATCTTAAAGGAAAAACTTTCAATGTTTTGCCAGTGAGCATGATATTGGCTATGGGCTTGTCATGTATGGCTTTTATTATATTCCTTCTATACCTAACTTGTTGAGAGGTTTTTATCATGAATGAATCTTGAATTTTTGTCCAATGCTTTTTCTGCATCTATTGAGATGATCTTATGATTTTTATCTTTCATTCTATTAACACGATGTTTAACATTTATCTAATTTTATATGTTGAGCTATCCTAGCAACTCAGGGATGAATCCTACTTGATCATGGTGTATGATCCTTTTCTTTTCTTTAAAGATTTTATTTATTTATTTATTTTTAGAGAGATGGTAAGGAAGAAAGAGAGGTAGAGAAACATCGATGTGTGGTTGCCTCTCGAGTGCCCCCTACTGGGAACCTGGCCTGCAATCCAGGCATGTGCCCTGACTGGGAAATCGAACCAGCAACCCTTTGGTTCACAGGCTGGCACTCAATCCACTGAGCTACACCAGCCAGGGCATGAACCTTTTAATGTGATACTGAATTGGGTTTGCTAGTATTTTGTTTAGAATTTTTGCATCTATCTTCGTCAGGGATATTGGCCTGTAGTTTTCCTCTCTTGCAGTGTCCTTACCTGGTTTTGGTGTCATGGTAATGCTGGTCTGACAATGTTAGTGTTCCCTCCTCTTTGATTTTTTGGAAGAGTTTGAGTAGTGGTATTAATTCTTCAAATGTTTTGTTAAATTGACCGGTGAAGCTGTCTGGTCCTGAACTTTTCTTTGTTGGGAGGTTTTTCATTACTGATTAAATCTCCTTAGTTGTTATAGGACTGTGCAGATTTTCTATTCCTGATTCACTTTCGGTAAGCGTATGTTTCTATGGATTTATCCTTCTAGGTTGTTCAGTTTGTTGGCACGTAGTTCAGTTTTTTATGATCCCATTTCTGTGATATCTGTTGTAATGTCTCCTCTTTCATTTATAATTTTATTGATTTGGATCATATCTTTCTGTTTCTTGGTTAGTCTAAAGGTTTGTTAATTTTGTTTATCTTTTCAAGGAACAAGCTCTTAGTTGTATTAATCTTTTCTATATTTTTCCTGTCTCTATTTTGTTTATTCTGCTCTAATCTTTTTTACTACCTTCCACCTGCTAACTTTGTAGTTTTTCTTTTTACTAGTTTCTTTAGATAATTTGGTTTAAAACATTTACTCTGAGAGTCTTTATCTTTTAATAAATTTAACCCATTTTTTGTTTATTGTCATGATTGACATTTATTCCTACCTGAGTCATTTTATTCAAGCTTTTGACTTTTGTTTCACTGCCATTTCCACTGTCTTCTATCTTTTGCATTAGAAGTTATGCTTTGTTTTTTGACTAATTTGAAGAGACCATTCTATTTTTCATTCTATGAAAAATTCCCTCATTTTTTTCTTATTCGTCCCATAGCCACTTACTGTATATAACATAATCTGGAATTATTGAACCAAATTATTTTTTAAAGGTTTTATTTACTTTTAGAGAGAGGGGAAGGGAGGCAGAAAGAAAGGGAGAGAAACATCAGTGTGTGAGAGCTTCATCAGTTGCCTCTCACACACCCGTAAATGGGGACGTGGCCTGCAACCCAGGCATGTGCCCTGACTGAGAATTGAACTGGCGACCTTTTGATTCACAGGTTGCTGCTCAATCCACAGAGCCTCACCAGCTAGGGCTGAACCAAATCATTTTTATAAAAAGGAGATTTTTACACAATAGGTTGAAATTTTTTTTAATCCTTACCCAAGGATTATATTTTTATTGATTTGAGAGTGAGAGAAAAACACTGATACGAGAGAAACACTAATGTGAGAGAGAAACATCAGTTGCCTCCCATATGCACCCTGACCAGGGATTGCACCCATAACTTTTTTGCTGAACAGGACAATGCTCCAACCTACCAAGCCACCCACAAAGGGCCACTTGTTAAAATCTGAATTATTTTTAATATTTGCAGTACTTTATTCACATATCGTTCACATTTACTTCCTATACTTAATTGATTTCCACACTTACCATCAGCACTGCTATTATACACTTCTACTACTTTGAAAGTTTCTATTTTGATTAATCTGCTACTTGTCTACAGTAGTTCTATGAAGTGAATCTTCTTCAGAATGGGTGGAATCTTCAGAACCTATATATAAATGAGATTTATATCTGTGGCTTCCACACATGGTTGATGTAGAATTGAGCCCACACATCCTTCTACGCTCAACATATTATACAGGTTCTCCATTATATCCTCTTACTCTGTGACACATACTCAGAACCCTAATTTTTATGCTTTCATGAGCAATCTTTTGCTTCCTTAAAAATCTGTGTATTCTTTATCTTTGAAATTCAGAATGTCATCCAGCTATTGGATAATTTTTGTTCATTTTGCTTTAACCACAACAGGACTTTTTTACCTGAAGATCAGTATTTTTCTTCAGCTCAAGAAAACTACTTTCTTCTCTAAATAATGCTTTCTTTCTATTCTAGAATTTTCTTTTAGATATGACATAATCCACATACTGGATGCCCATCCTCAGCTGTTTTTTGGACGCCACAAGAACAAAATAGTGCAGAAATCCAGGTTGTCTGAAGGCAATTGTATGTGCAGATTCTGAGGTGGGGAAGAACTCTGAGTACTCAAGGAACAAGAACAAAGTCTGTTTTGATGGGAGTGTAGAGGAAAAGGGTGAATGATGAGGTCACATGGGGCCTTATAGGCCACCATAAATTAATTTAGTTTTTAAGTGTGAAGAAAACCCATGGGTTCTAATGAGGGCTGTGACAGGACATGAATTAAATTTCAATGTCCAGATCACTTTTCCAGCTCAATGGGAGAATACAGGGCCAGAATGAAAATGGAGAGACTAGCTCAGAGGCTATTACAGCTGTCTGGTAAGAGATAACTGGCTTAGACTAAGGTGACAGTGCAGAGGTTGGAAAATGGGAAATTCAGGGTAATTGTGGGTAACAGAATCAACAGGACTTGCTAGTCATCTGGATACAGGAATGAAGAAAAGAGAGGACTCAAGAGTGACTTAAGATTTTTAGCTTAAATAACTGGTAGGTCTTTGATATAGGGAAGACTGTCTGAGGGAACCTGCTTAGGGAGGAAAATTATAGGTTAGGGAACAAGCTAAAGTTGTTTAACAGAGACCTGAAAACACAGACATGGGCAAAAGTAGGTTTACAGTTGTGAGTATGTGAAAGTTTATTCTTGTATTATTTATTATTGTATTATTTGTTGTTATTAACCTACTTTTCCCCACCCCTATATAGTGGTTTATATAAAACAGAAGTGTATTTTCTTTCACATAACAAGCAAGAGGTGAGCAGTCCAAGTCTGACAAGCCGATACGTCTTAACCTCTGTAAAGATGCAAACAATTGCATTTTGAAAGAATGTGACTTGAATATGACCCAAGGAGAGAAGGTCTGAGAATAAATAATGAGGGACTCATCTAAAAGTCGGTTTAAGAAGAAGAAATTAAAGAGGCCAGAGGAGGAATGGCTAAGGGGGAGCAAGGAGTGGAAAACTGTCAAATTTCAAGAAAAATTGAAAAATATAAAGGTTTGAAGAGAAACAAGAAACTATGAAATAACTACATATGCTCAAATGTGAGGGTTCCTCACCCAGCGGCCCCTCCCCACACACACACGAATCAGGTAAGTCCCCTTATATTTGAGTTCTTATTATATCTACTGTTATAAGGCTCTCTTGTTTTATTTTTATTAAAAAAGAACTGTGAGGACAAGACACGTTCGCCTGAAATGCTGATGCCAGGCGTTTTGGATTTTTATGGAGGTCATCCAAAAGAACCAGCAAAAAAGGTGGGCAATGAAAATGTGTTCTGACTTAGTATTTATTCCTGAGCTTAAAACTACAATTTCAAGACTGTACAATATCATAGAAAACAAGTTTTCTTGGCCCTTCCCTGGACAAGACGGAATGGAGTAGGGATACCGGCATGGTCAGAGAGATGACCAGGAGGAGGAGTAGGGACAAGGGATAGGCTTTCTGCTTATGTATCTGAGGCTGACGTAGCATAAATATGAGGTAAGGAAGACAACATGATAAATGCTACAAACACTAGCAAGCTGGGCTCTAAGACAACACACTTTTTCAGCTCATGAGGGCAGCCCTATTATTTTGGATTGGGAGGATAGCACCACAAGTAGGAAGTCATGTGACAGTCTCCCCAAAGGAATTCTTGGAAGGAGCCTAGATTCATTCAGATTAAAAAAAAAAAATCTTTATGAAGAAAAACCAGTCATATTACATTCTTACTACACATCTCCTAAAATTACCCATTGAGCCATCTAACTCCATGAAGGATGCAAGGCTAGATGTGTTTGGAAACCAGTGTACTGCACACAGTCTTTTGACCGTCCCTCGGCCGAATAAGAATGGGCTTTCAACCTCTAACTTTCTTACCGAAAGATAGAGACCTCACAGCCTGTGTTGGACTAGGTACCTTGTGTGGAAATGTCCTGTTTCAGACTCAATGTGTGTCATTTGCTCTTCTGCTTAAGCATGTGCTTCATATGGCACCAGGCCAACCCCACTACTATGTCTGTCGCCTGTAGGGAAGAGATAGGATCCTTCTACTACAGCACAAGGCGGCTACGTGCAGGCCAGTTGTCTTATGTTGGCTGCAGGGAGGGGATCTGCCAGCCATGGGGGACCAATGTGCACTACTGAAGCTGATCTTGCTCTGCCTCTTCTCTATGTGAGTAAAGCATTGTTCCATCCAAGGGGTCGCTGGTTCAATTCCCAGTCAGGGCACATGCCTGGGTTGTGGGCCAGGCCCCATGGGGGTGCATGAGAGGCAACCACACATTGATGTTTCTTTAAAAATAAATAAAATTTAAAAAAATAAAAATACTGAAAATAAACATCATTAATAAACACCATTAAATGATGAGTAAGTCTACATCTCTCTAACCTCTTTGTTTCATTAGCTAGCACTCCAAAATAAAAATAGTTATAGATTTCATATGTCTTTAAAAATATTAACTAAGACAGATTTCCAATTTGGTAATAAACCTAATAACTAAAGCTATTTGGTTTTCAACAGAATTATATCTTAATCATCAAGCTAAAGACATTACAAAAAAATGACAGTCACCAGAAGGCTGTGTAAGTCTATTGTTCATCATGTAATCAGACGCCCTTACGTTAACTCTAGCAGAAAGTCTAATGAACTCAGGGGTGATCTCCTAAGCACGCTGATGAAAGTGCTAATACAATGGACATTTAAAAGCCAATGGCATTAGGACAGCTTATTTAAACTTTTGATAATAAAATACAGAATTGGAAAGTTTTGTGCATTTTTTTTATTTCAGTAACAAGACCATTAATTCTTTATACTGTGTGACACCTGTAAGGCTTACAGAATAAGCAAGAGAGCTCCATAATACATTTGAAATATAAAACACTGTACTGTAATTTTTATAGGCACAAGTTCCCTAAATTCCAAGCAACACAATTTAACCCTGACTATTCATTATGACACCTTCAAGTAGGCCAGCTTACAAATAAACAATACATTACAAATGGCTCTTAGTGACTACATAGGTCTTAGGGTAAATATGTTTAGACTTTGACTGAACATTCACATAGAGACTATAAAGATGGCGACCGTGTACCACCATTCGGTGAAATTTCTTGCCTTCGTTCATGATTTCTTCAGTCCTTTTTTCACTGGACAAATGATTTTCTATTAACTTTGAGTCTTCTTGGTAGAGCTCATCTCCTGAAAAATATTTTAATTCCACAAAGTGTTATTTATAAAACATTCCAGACTTCTAGCCTAAACAGAGGTATAGGTAGATACACTTTGCCTCCTTGCACAACTGAAAGAAGGACAACGACAAATTTAAAAACACACAACAACCAGAACTGCCAGAAAATCAAACTGTATAGTAGTACAACAACCAAGGAGTTAAAGAAGAAACGTTCACCCAGACTGGTAGGAGGGGCAAAGAGGATGCTGCAAGGCTGCAGCTGGAGAACTGGGCGGTCCCATATTTGCATGCAGATAACCCAGGAGAAACAATGGGGGAGTGAGAAAGACCATGCAATCCAGGGTTCCTGGGCGCAGGAAAAGAAAGCCTCAAAACCCCAGCTGTAAAAACTTGTGGGGGTTGCAGCAGTGGGAGAAACCCCTATCTCACAGGAGAGTTCCTTGGAGGTACCCTCAGGGTCCTAGAATATACACAAACCCACCCACCTGGGAATCAGCACTGGAAGGACCCAATTCGCTTGTGGGTAGCAGGGGAAGTGACTGAAAGCCAAGGAGAACCCACTAAGCAGCACTATTCCCTCTCCAACCCCTACCCCACGGACAGTGCCACAAAGCAGCAAGTGGGTTGCCCAGCCCTGGCAAATACCTAAGGCTCCGCCTCTTCCAAGGTAACAGGCAAGCCAGTGACAAAAACCTATGACCCAAGGAAAGGAAAGATCAAAGCTTCAAAAATAGAACTAAAAGATGAAGAGAGAGCCAGCCTATCAGATGCAGAGTTCAAAACACTGGTAATCTGGATGCTCACAGAAATAGTTGAGTATGGTCGCAAAATAGAGGAAAAAGTGAAAGCTATGCAAAGTGAAATAAAGAAAAATATACATGGAACCAACAGTGAAGAAAAGAAAACCGGGACTCAAATCAAACATTTGGAGAAGGAAGAAATAAACATTCAACCAGAACAGAATGAAGAAACAAGAATTCAAAAAAATGAGGAGAGGGTTAGGAACCTCTGGGACAACTTTAAATGTTCTAACATCCAAATCATAGGGGTGCCAAAAGGAGAAGAGGAAGAGCAAGACATTGAAAACTTATTTGAAAAAATAATGAAGAACTTCCCCAATGTGGCAAAGGAAATAGACTTCCAGGAAGTCCAGAAAGCTCAGAGAGTCCCAAAGAAGGTGGACCCAAGGAAGCACACACCAAGGCACATCATAATTATGTTACCAAAGATGAAAGATAAGGAGAGAATCTTCAAAGCAGCAAGAGAAAAGGAGAGAGTTACCTACAAAGGAGTTCCCATAAGACTGTCTGCTGATTTCTCAAAGGAAACCTTACAGGCAAGAAGGGATTGGAAAGAAGTATTCAAAGTCATGAAAGGCAAGGACTGACATCCAAGATTACTCTACCCAGCAAAGCTATCATTTAGATTGGAAGGGCAGATAAAGTGCTTCCCGGACAAGGTAAAGCTAAAGGAGTTCATCATCACCAAGCCCTTATTGTGTGAAATGTTAAAGGGACTTATCTAAGAAAAAGAAGATCAAAACTATGAACAGTAAAATGACAACAAACTTACAACCTCAACAACTGAACATAAAAACAAAAACTAAGCAAACTAGAACAGGAACAGAATCACAGAAATGGAGATCACATGGAGGGTATCAGCCGGGAGGTGTCGGGGTAGAAAGGGAGAAAAGGTACAGGGAATAAGAATCATAATTGGTAGGTATAAAATAGACGGGGAGGTTAAAGTAATATAGGAAATGGAGAAGCCAAAGAATGTGTATGTATGACCCATGGACATGAACTAGAGGGGTTGAGGGGGAGGCTGCTAGGAAGGGGGGTGCAGGGCAGAGGGGAATAAAAGGGATAAAAAAAATGGGAGGAAAAATCATTCCAATATATTAATGACATACAAATCGGTATGTTTTTAAATCTATTTCATGTGCTTAGAACTGAGATGGTTGTTAAATAACCCTAATTTATGAGTTTACCTCAATTTCTTTCCTGTGTTTTTAATACCCACAGTCCCTAGCTCCCATTCTCCAGTCAAAAATTTTCTTTGGGCACATAAATATTTATGACTGCTATTTTTCATCATAACTATAACTTTTATATAGTTCATGATTCCTTAGCCTAGTCAGTATTATTATTGACCTTGATACCCATATATTTTTGGTGTTTTAAGGTGGACTGCTGTAGTAATTTTAAGATTAAATTAGAGAAATCATCCCTTATACATCAAAACTGCTAAACTCTCCCACTGTAGGATGAGCAACAAATACTATCACTATTGTGAGAAGTACGACAGGTGGCCAGAAGACAGACAGCCACAGAGCCCCATGCTAAACTTCCACAAAACCTCCATCCTACACATGCCCAGCAGCTGATCACCAACAAACTCTCTAATTTAAACAAGTTGACAATTAACAAGTTCTCATAATTCAAAATTAAAATATAAATGAGATAATATGAAAGAACTTTGTCAATGTCTAAAAAACATACTTACATAAATATAAATGTGTAAAGTAATTTATTCAGAGCTTCTGGTTATAAGTACTATGGTATTTTATAGACTTTGACCTTATTTAATTAATACCACTGTAGTATGTAAAACAGACTGTAAATCATGTCTCTGTGTTGGGCAATACTGCCTGCCATACAGCCCAGTAGATGAAGTGTGAGTACTAACAGAAGTGTTGGTGCTTCACTGATTTACCTGGTAAAATGAGGATGCGCCCATCAGCAGTTAATAACGTGATCGCCATCCATCTTTCCACTCGTTCTAATACATGATCCAAACAAAATTTGTGCAAGTCAGACAGAGAGGCAAAGTTTTCAAGTCTTCTTATTTCATAGAACTGTGGAGGTGCCAACCAAATTTCTTTTGATATGAAACTTCCAGTTGCCTCTGACGGAGATGACCACTGGGGAAGACAAAGGTAGAGGGCTTCCTGACGTTTACTCCATAGACAATGTAAGATCTGAGATCATTAGATCAGTACCTAAGATCTAACTGTAGATATAAAGTTAATTCACTAATGTGCTTTGCTAGATTCCTCTGAGACAACATGAAAAGGTTTGGTGAAAAAAGCTGGGTTGATCCCCTTAAGAGGTTGATTATTCGGATACTGACCATGAGAACTAGTAAATAAACCAGGATAGTGCACCAAGGGTTGATAGTCATTCAGCATAAAAGGCAGGAGATGCCTTGAAGGCAAAGTAGTTCTGGTCATCCCTGAAGGAAAGAAGAGTCTGAGGTGTAAACTCATGGCAGCAGACTGAGAATTTAGTGCCCATTTCCTCCTCCCATAAGTAAGTGCCTTGGTGAGGCCTTGAAGATGTGGTAGTGACAAAACAATGCCCCCTCAGGCCCTATGGGGCGTCGACCAAAATGTGTGATATATACCACATGTTATAATGGGAGTCAAAAGTCAGGAGCAGTAGGAACTTTAGAGGGGCAAGAGGCATAACTCAATCTACAGTCCCAGGAATGTGGTCACGGCAGGGCATGAACCAGCCAGTGTTTGCCCATTTTACTTGTGGCCTCAGTGCTGTGACTTACCCTCCTTCCAGAGCCTTCCTTCCATACACACTTGGATTAAAAGAGCTGATTCAATGAATATGGAATAACCTCAAAAGGTCTCTCTTTAACTTGTTTACTAAATATCCATTTACACTGGGGAAAACTGATTCCCACACAGAAGCCCAAGGAGTTGAAATTGATTTCTGCCTTTAATAATTATAGGCCTAAGGTTTACAAGCTTTTAAGTGCTTAAACATCCATTCAGAAGCCTGTTAAATCATCAGTCTATGGGGCCCAACATTCCACATTATTCTGAAGTTGACTGCATTTTACAAAGCTTGGGCTTGGAAGGACTACCCAGTCTTTAAGTTATTTACAAAGCATTCTGCTTGGTCAGTTCCATGTGAATTCAGTGATAATAATCAAGATGAAGGGTTAAACAGGCATCAGCCCTGTTCAGGTCAGTCCAGACCATAGATTAAAAGAAGTTATACCCTGGCTGGTATGGCTCAGTGGATTGAGTGCCTGCCTGTGAACTGAAAGGTCACTGGTTTGATTCCCAGTGCGGGCACATGCCTGGGTTACAGGCCAGATCCCCAGTTGGGGGCATGGTTATCGATGCCCCCAACTGGGGACATCACACATAAATGTGTCTTTCCTTCTCTTTCTCCCTCCTTTCCTCTTTCTCTAAAAATAAATTTTAAAAATATTTTTAAAAATAAAAGTTACCACTTACTGGTTACTTGCTACTGGTGTAACAGGCCCTTCCCCACCAAAGGAGGATATGTAATGGTGTCCAAGAAAAATTTTCTATTCTCCCTCCCCGACTCCAAGGTGGGCCACCGTGGGGAAGGGAGACAAAGCGCAGGGTTTTTCAGAGTTACTTTGCATATCAATAACAGGTCATCTTCAACTCCTGCAGACCTGCCAGGGAGCAAGGCTATTGAGAGTCTTTTCACATGCCAATAACAGCAAGATGCTCCACACCTGAAATGCAAAGACGGCTATTTTGCCTATCAACAAGGCTAACCAGGAAGGTTTGGATAACTTTAAGCCTTGGAGTTGACTAGGAAGAAGCTCCCTGAGTTACAGAGCACCTGTGCAGGAGAACTGAGAGATGGTTCTCCCCACGCCACGGGGGAACACTGTGAAGATCATGCAGAAAGGAAAGGGGAGAAAAAACTCTTGCTAGTGGCCATGAGAAGGTGCCACGTGGGTTTGAATTAAGAACTGGAGATCGCGGCAGCAGAGCTGATGGTGCCGGGAACCGTTAAGAGGCATGCGTAGCCGAGCTCCGGACTTTTGTTCTTTTTATCCAGAAGGGCGGTACCCCTGACTGACCCGACTGGTCCTTACTGGGCAAAGCGGGGGAAAGACAGACTATATGTGTTGGTGGGTGTTTTCAATGGATTTTGAGATTTAACAGCAACATTTAGCCATTATTCAAAAACCTGTATAACTTCTGAATAAATAATTTCTTTCCTTTTCACCAAATTCTGGCATTGAGAGCCATAATTTCTAAGGGCGGCAGGCAAAGAACCTACAACAAAGGACCCTGGGGAAGGTGGGGACGTGAGGCGTTGTTTTGCCAACAGTATCTGAGTACCGCCCCTGCCCACCGCTGCCACCCAAACAGGCCCACATTCGGTAACACTAGTAAAGCACTGCTCAAATATTTTATGTAAAATGTTTCCAGTCCTTAGGTCGACTCTGCATACTACCACTTTACAGATGAAGGGACTCTGGCAGCTATGCTATGTAAAAATCTGGACTTCAGACTTGGGGTGGGGAGAGGGGACTGGCTCTAAATTCCACTGTTTCCACTAGGTTTTGGAACTTCAGCACTGTTGACACTTTAGACCAGATAACTCTTTGTTGTGAAAGGTTGTCCTGTGCACTAAAGAAAGTTTACCAGCATATTTGGGCTCTACTGGGTAGAAGCCAGTAGAAGTCCCTGAGTTGTGACAACCAAAAATGTCTCCAGACATTGCCAAATGTGCCTGGGTGTGGGGTGGGCGAATCTCCTACTGAGAACCACTAGACATAGCCAGGTTAAGAATTATGTACTGGAACCGCCTCTCAGCTATGAGTGCCATATGACCTTCCCCCAATACAATGTGAAAAATAGATAAATGGACAAAAACTATAAAACCACCATTTTGAAAACTGAAAAATGCAGTATTGTAATGTGTGAGGAAAAAACCAAATGAGGTGAACTCAGAAGAGTTCACTTGAGAGAGGCCAGGACAAGCTGGAATAGAGAAATAGCTAAACAAACTGGGCAAACAATTCACAGCCAGATGCTAGGCCTCAGCTCCAGGCTTGGAAGGCAGCAAAACCAGGTAGGTGAGCCAGGACAGCTGCAATGACTAACAACTCCCGGCCCTGGCGTTGGCCAGTCAGTGAAGACCACAGCCCTGAGACAGCAAACCTGGAAAACTGACACAAACTCTGCTGAAAACATCCAGAAGATCCTCCCCTAAGATTCGCACCACAAGAGAAACCCTCAAAGGACCCAGCCAGCCCTCTCCCTCCCCCACAGCCACTCATCTAAACTCTTAAGAGTCCCCATGAGACTTGCAACCAGGGGAGAAAAGTGCAAAGAGATGTACCACAGAGATATAGTTAATAAGTCAATAATGAAGATAAAACAGAGTCCCGAAAATGCTCAAATAATCCAAAAGAAGTCAGGAAAAGAAAAACAGTGTGAAGAATAAATGGGACTGATAAAAAACTAACAGGTGGTAGACTTGAATCTAACCTTACTGATAATGACATTAAATATAAATCATCTAAAAACTCCATTAAAAGGGAGAAATCGTCATACTGGATAAAAAAAGCAAGACTATATGCTGCCTACAAGAAACATTTTAACTATAAAAGTACAGATCGGTTAAAAGTAAAGGATGGGAAAAGATATACTATGCAATTGTTAAGCAAATGAAAGAGTGGCTAGCTCCAGATTTCAGATAAGGAGTATTATCAGGAATAAAGAATGCTATTTCACAACAATCGAAGGGTCAATCCATCAAGGTTCAACACTCCCAGATGTCTATGCAGCACCTTACAAGAGAACTCTAAAATACATGAAGCAAAACCTGATAGAACTGAAAAGAATAAAGACAAACCCACAATAATTCGTTGAAGATTTAAGCATTCCTCTCAGTACAGTATTTGATGGAACGAGTAAAAATGGAAAACCTGAAAGATATTACCAAGTAATCTAACCTAATTGTCATTTTTATAAACACTCCCTCAAACACAGAATATTCTTTTTAGGCTCAAAGGGTACAATTCACCAAAATAGGCCATATATGTGTCCATAAAACAAGACTCAATAAATTTTAAAAGCTTTTTTTTAAGTAAACCCCTTTAAGAAAAAAAAAAATGTTATTAATTTTTAGAGAGAGGGGAAGGCCGAGGGGAAGGGAGGAAGAAAAGAAGGAAACATCCATTGGTTGCCCCTGTCACGCAGCCCAACTTGAGACCTGCCCGCAACCCAGGCATGTGCCCCGACCAGGCATTGACCAAGGGATCTTTTCGTTTTGCAGGAGAACGCCCAACCAACTGAGCCACACTGGTCAGGGCTAAACTCAAAAAAGATTTAAATCACATAAAGTATGTTCTCTGAGGACACAACTGCTGGGGAGGTGAAATGGCAATATACGTAAAGTGTTTAGGGGGGCGCCTGGAGCCCAATTGCGGCCTGCTCCGTTCCTGGGATCTCCGCAGAGGCTCCGCTAGGGGAGCCGTGTGGGGAGGCAGAGCCGAGGCCTTGGGACAGTGAAGCTGCGGCAAACACTTCACCAGGAGGTCCTGGCTTTGGCCTGCCCGGCTGGGGGCCGGGCCGCCTGGGTCCCACGCTCGCTCAGTCACTTACTGGCTGTACCTCACTTATTCGGAGGTTCTGGGTGGGTCTTGGCCTCCGGCCGGGGTCCCCACTCTGCGCCATGAGGACACCCTACCTGGAAGCCCACCGCCTCGACCAAGTCTGGGTAGACCGGCGGCGGCTCACGCAGGCAGCACATGAAGAAGGTCGTCTCGAAGCGGCGCTTGCTGCCGCGCCAGTACGGCGTGACCCAGACGCCCCAGTGGTGCAGCGCCCAGATGTCAGGGGTGCAGTCAAGGTGCTCACAAAAATGCAGGAACTGGCGCGGGTCGCTGCGCACGCGGGCGCGCCAGGCGGCCAGGCCCTCCGGCAACGGGAGAGCGCGGACCAGCTCGCGCGCCGCGGCGGGCGAAGCCCGCGGCCGTAGCAGCAGCACGCCGGCCTCCTCGAAGGTCTCGCGGATGGCGCAGATGCGGAAGGCTACGTCATCCGGCAGCGCAGCTCCGTCCTCAACGGCGGTGTTGGGCTCCGCGGCGGGCAGCACCGGGAAGGCGCGCAGCGCTGGCGCGGGGCCCAGGCTGAAACGCGGCGGCTCGTGGTGCGGCGCGAAGAGGCGCAGCCAGTCGGCCGAGCAGTCTGCCGCGTCCACGAGACCTCCCGGGAAGACGTGCGCCCCGGGCAAGAAGCCTTGCTGCGCGGAGCGCTGCAGCAGCAGCAGCCGGAAGCCGTCGGCCGGCAGCGGGAGCAGAGACGGGGCGGTGGGGCTTGGGTGCGTCCAGCCCGCCGCCAGCACCACGGTGGCCGCCCGCCGCCAGCTGCTTGAGCCCGACCGCAGGAGGCCGCTCATGGCTTTTGGCCTCTGGGTTCCAGTGCAACGACAGGCGCTCCAATGCACCGAACTCACGACTCCCAGCGGTCTTCACGGGACTGAGGACAGAAGCCCGTGTCTCACCGAACTCTGGGCATTCCGTGAACCCAGGCTGTTGGGCTTTCGCCGGTACCTGCCTATGGGGGGCGTGGCGTGGCGTAGGCAAGCACCGCCTCCAGTACCCTAGATCCCATCAAGGTCACTGTTCCTGGACAGGGGCTGTCACATCCGCCTGAAAGGAGAGCCGTACAGCCCTCACTGAGGACACTGGACCAAGAGCTGGAATTTTTATGGGCTCACGTGACCTGCTCGTGTAAAACTGCGAAGCAGCCCGGGCTGGTGTAGCTCAGTGGATTGAGCGTCGGCTTGCGAAACAACCAAAGGGTCTCCAGTTCGATTCCCCAGTCAGGGCACATGCCTGGGTTGCGGGCCAGGTCCCCAGTAGGGGGCACGCAAGAGGAAACCACATACTGATGCTTCTCTCCCTTTCTCCCTCCTTTCTTCTGTCTAAAAATAAAATAAAATAAAATCTTTAAAAAAAAATGCCAAGCAGTCCCAGGCCTAGTGGCACCTATTAGACCGAAACCTGAGAAGTAGGCCTTTGTCGGCACAAGGTTGTGTTTCCTTTTTGAGGGAAGGATGGGTGTGCAAGGGGCAGGTATCCGAGCTTTGCAGGCTAATTCCCCCACAATTGCTGTTATAATTGATCCCACATTCATTATGTTTTCTGGGTAAGATGCAGACTCTACTCCTGCTGAGCCTCATTTACAAGCTATCATTTTAACATGGGTTATTCCCGGGGCGGGGGGTGGGGGGGAATCCACAGATAACACTGCCAATATTTAGGTTGATTTTTGTTAGCATTATTTTTTAAAGGTGCAAATCCCTGTGCACTCACTGCACCGCAACAACAG
Source organism: Mormoops blainvillei (assembly GCA_004026545.1). NCBI lineage: Eukaryota > Metazoa > Chordata > Mammalia > Chiroptera > Mormoopidae > Mormoops > Mormoops blainvillei. The sequence goes on from PVJD01004646.1 coordinate 22,959, forward strand.
AAAATGGGGCCTCGTGCTGAGTGAAGCACTCATGGAGGCTGAGGGAGGACATGTGCCCTAGGAGGGTCCACCACCTTTCATCCGCCTTGAAACTACGGAATTCACAGCTGGGGAGCCCCCTCTCTGAACTGCTTCCCTGCAGCTTTCTGCTCTGGGAATCATCTCAGAATCAGAGTCTGGGTGGCATCCTGGAACCTGTACTTTTAACAATCCCTTACACCCCTGGGGTCCCCAGTGCGATGAGCCACGGGAAGCTGTAATAGGTCACGATGATATGAGCAAACTCAAATCTTCAAAGGTCACCCTGACACCAGTGTGGTGACTCAATTGAATGGGTCTGAACTGGAGGCCAATGGAATGTACTAGGCAAGAAATAATGAGGACCAGAACTAGGAGAGTGGCTGTACAGAGAGGGTGAGGTGGGGAGCAGGGAATGATTTAGAGTATTTAGGAGACTGACTTGATGTAATGCAGTAATTGGTCGAACATGCAGAGCAAGGGAGAGGAAGGTTTTAACTTAGGAGACTAAAGTAACAGTCCTTCAACCCTAGGAGTAATAATATTAATATTTACTAAGCACTTACTGGGTGTGAGGCAGTAGGGACTTTGTCAGGATTAGCTGTTGATCCTCACAAAACCCTGTGAAGTGGAAATAGCTATTGCCGTTTCACAGATGAGAAATCATTCACAGAGGGGTTAAGTATCTTAAGAGGGTACAGACTCTTCACTGTAAAGTAACACCATGGTTTTGAAGCTGTAAATGTTTATTTCTATGTCAGCCTGTTTTCCCAAAGGCTGGTCACTCCTGAGTGAGATGGCCGAATCCTGGAGCATATAGCAGAGTGATGTACTTTGGTTAGATCTTAAGGAGCACAGAACAGTCTCCAGAACTGCACACTGCCGTGGGGTCTCAGGCAGCTCTGTGATGATGCAGTACCACTTTATGTTTGTATCCAGAGATCATACCCTGTAACCTCAGTTATCTGAGCTGTAGCCAAGAACCAGAACAGAAGCAAAGCATAGACCCTGAGCAGCAAAAGAGATAGAAATACATTCAAATCTAATGCACCCTGTTCACAGGAAAAACTAATTTATGGATATATTACTTGTCTATTGCTGTTTAATTCTTCTAAAATGTAGTGGCTTAAAATAATAGACATTTACTATCTCACAGTTTCTCTGGATCAGGAATCCCAGAGCATCGTAGTTTGGTGGTTCTGACCCAGTACCTCCCATGAGACTGCGGTCAGCAAGTCACCTGAGACTTAACTGGAGGTTCGGAGGTCCATTTCTACAATGGCTCAATCACATGGCTATGAATTTGACACACTTTCTGTCCATATCTATAACTTTATTATGACAAGAATGCCGGAAGAAAGTCAAAGATATTTTTTAAAAACTGGCAAAATTATAACACCTGTCACAAAGGAGTAAGAATTAGAAAAGAAATGGAAAGGATAAAAACCTCCAATTGTGTAGAAAAACGGGCAAGAGACAATGAAAAGACAATTCATTGTGATTTAATTAAGTTCCCACAGCAGCAAGCATCAAAATCTGTCTCCAAACCTATTGGCATGTTCTCAGAGTGCTTGTCCAGCCCTGCTCTGCCAGGGGCACAGTGCCAGCTACCTGAGGCCCTACAGCAAGTGCACCCAGCCATCCCCTGCTCGTGCTAGCAGTTACCATGTGCCATTCCATCACAAGACAGAGAGTTACTTTGTTAATGACAACAGTTGCTTACTTCATAACTAAGGAAAGTTGACTCTTCATTCTCATGTTCTACTGTCCTCCCTGGCTATCTTTAAAATAAGAAATTCCCTTATTTGAGTTATTAAAACATGCATAATCCTGAGGGAAAGGAAAGTTACAAACATGATATCATATTGTTTCTTACCTACAGCTCCAAGTGAGCTTTTATTTCAGTCTCTCATTCAGCAAGCTCAAATTCATTTCTGTTATCCATTATTTATCAGGGTTTTTTTCAGATGAAAAGAAAGGTAGAGAACGTGATCTCCAGGGCTAGCCATGGAGAAATGCCTTTGGCTTGGAGATTCAACAGTAAGAGAAGAGTTTGTTCCACCTGCTTAGAAACCAAGGCATGTCACCGCCGTGAAACAAAACTCACCTGTGAATGACCAGTAAAATCCTGTGCACCAAGAATCACCATGTAAAACATTTCTCGGAGTTTTTAAAAGGCTTACAACATTGTTTTCTCAAAAATGTATGGGTTCCATTCATGTGATGTTTTGGAAAAGGTAAAAGTATAGGGACAGAGATCAGATCAGTGGTTGCCAGAGCCTAGGGTGGGAGGGAAGGATTTACTACAAAGGGACATGGGGAACTTTTGGGGGTTGATGGAAACACTCCATATCTTGCCAGGGGTGGTGGTTACATAACTGTATACATTTGTCAAAACTCAACACTGCCGTATTTAAATTATACCTCGATAAGTTTGACTCGATAGACGTACGGATTCCAGCTTCTACATCAGCCTGCATTTCCCTCTGTACTCTTGACCTTTTCACTACACACCTTCTCTCATTTGACAAGTTTTCCTGGTTTTAACCTCTAAACTGACTTTTGGTAGATTTTTCTTTTAGCGACCGTCCCATTTTTCAGTCTTCCAAAGTAGTGTGGTGAACAGTAGCAGCAGCAGCAGCCGTTTACTGAGTCCTGTGCCTGGAAAAACTCATTGCCACATCCCTGTGGAGCTTACCCTGTTATTACTCCCGTTATAAAGATGAGCAATTGAGGTCAGAGAGACAAGGCACTTCTTTGAGGAGGCCGGATCAGAACTCAGGTGCACCTTATGCCATAGGCAATGCTCTTAACCTGTATGTCTTGGTTCCATATTTCAAAGTGTGCTTCTGATTCTCTAGGGTACGATTCCAGAAGTATTTAGCTTTGCTTTGGGGTGGGGGGAGACAGTTCTGAAATTGTTTCTCATTATAACTGAGGTCCTAACTATAAAAAAATATATTTTAATAACAATAACATTTTCTAGGTGATAAGAACATTCACATTTTTATTGTAAAAACCATATAACAACACTAAATAAAAATATTGAAAAAATACCATTCATAATCCCACCATCTTAACAAAAATTTTCATTTCTGTATATTTCCTTGAAGATTTTCTCTATAGACCTCACACAAACATACAAGCAGGGGACACTCAACTTTGCCTTCCGGCAGCAGCATATTAAAAGGACTTTTCAAAATCAGTTTTCCAACAGGAGCTCTCATTTGGCTTCTTTACATTTGTCATATAAGCCTTAAGTTTATACAGTTCTAAATTACACACCAAAGAACTAGGGTGCCCAAGATCTCATGGCACTACAATGAAAACACTCAGAATCCTCTGTGAAAGGAGATAAAATAAGTAACTGAGAAAGAGGAATGCTTTTCCAGAAATCCGTTCAGTCCTTACGGACACAGCGCTGCAGCACGTGGTCAGTTCCCTCTTTTGGTTTGTTCCCAAGAGCCAAAGAAACAATATTTGCGTATGACTTTGGTCTGTGATGACCACAGGGCGGGGGGAAAGATGAGCATAATCATAGTGCAGAACAGCACTCGGAGATTAATAATCCTGGAATATTTCTGAGCACCTCTTTGTATAATGAAATCTGTGAAGGGTGAATATGTTAATCAGAACATTCACTTCAATTCCAATGTCCATGAAGAAGATAAAGAATATTTTTTAAAAATCACAATAGTTGATAGCTGAATCATTTGAGGGTGCCTTTTCCAACAAAGTTATAAATGCTATGTGTTAGCTTTGATTTTTACTTATTAACAAACATTTTAGTTAGAAGCATTATTCCAACAGTAGACAAGAAGCTCTTCGTTCCATTTTGGATCTGATGACATCCAGGCTGCACTCCCCGACAGCAGACAAAGTAGTTATAGTTCCAAGAGCACCAGGTGACTTACAGAATAGGATTCTCCCAGTCTCTATGAAAACAGGCAGGTTTTCGCATCTGTAATTTCCCAGATTCCGTGCAGGGAGTCCACCTGTTAAATAAATACTAGGCAGTCTTGGACGGACTTAGACTTAGAGTCTGAATTTAAATTCCTAATCTAATGTAAGTACTATAAATAAGTAGCATCTACACAAATTTGCTTTTAAGTCCATCCACTAATTCTGATATGGACTAAAATCACAGTAAGCTTTGTTCATTCTGATTTTTAAAATTCACACAGAATTTTATCAATAGACTAATTTTAGACAATAACCAACAAACTATAAGATTCCATTTCAATGTTCACCAAAACAAACAATATCCAAAAAAATAAACAAAATAGCCCTTTCTTGTTTAACTGCATTCAGTTAAATGTTTTAAGCTCTGGAAGGGATCTTTGAGTTAGCGAGAAACCCCCATTTCACAAGTGAGGTGAGGCACAGGGAGGTCAGTAACTTGTCTGAGGTACTTGGAGAGAGAGGCAGAGCTCCTGCCAACGGCAGCAGGTCAGGCCTTGGAAGAGGCATCCCTAAGAGAACACAGAGGCCAGTCCTGTAGCACTTTATTTCTCAGGCTGACATAAAGTCTTACACTCTGAGGCTTGCACCCTTAACAAGCATTCAATACAGAACAGAGAACTACATTCTGCAAAGCAACCAAGCAGCTAAAAACATATCAATGTGCACTTTGAAAAGAAAAATGCAGCATCATCAAGGTCTGCATGCAAACCAGAACTCTCTTCAAGCACAACTACTTCTTGGTCAACGACATCCCACATCCCACACGTAGCTTACTGTAAACCTTAGGTAAATCATGAAGTTTATGCTCTACTTTTACTAACCTAACCAAAAATACTTTCCCTCATGGCATTTAAAAGCTTAAGTTCTTAGAGCACATTTAAAAATTGCCAGTAGGCTTTTTTTTTTTTTCTCCTGCAAACATTTTTTTAAACTAATAGCAATAGTTCAAAGTTCCCATGATAAGAGCCTTGACATTCCAAGTTATTGTCTTCTCAGTAGCACAGAAAGCAGTACTGTTTTCCCCAAAGAGAAGCCAGGGGTGTTTTCTCTTAACAGGTATTTAACCTAACCAGGGATTTTACTTCACAACAGCATTTTACTTTGGAAGTAAAGATCTATCCTTTAACTTGTACCTTTAATTTGGGGAAGTACATGTTTTCTGCCATAGACTGTAACATTGACCTCTTCATACATATCCTATATTAAACATGTTGAACTTTGGGGGTTTTTTTCTATCACTTGTATCATGGTATAAGATCATACTAAATGTTTTTTAGAAAATTGGTAACCGATATCAAATATCTAAATTAAGTCAGGCTTCTGCCAGAAAGTACTTTCTTGAATTATACATAGAAATGAAAGCAGAAAACTAGAAATGAAAGCAGAAAATCACACGGAAAGTGATTTCGCTTGTACCATAGAGCAAAAGTTCTACTAGACAATGTTATAACCACAAATAATGCCAAATATTACTAATGTTTAAAATTTTCAGGTGTGCTCTCCCTCCTTTGAGCATGCCCACCCCTTTCTTCCCTTTAAGATGTGCATCTCCTAAACTCTAAGGGTCCCCATGAGACTTGCAACCAGGGGAGCAATGGGCAGCAGCAGCTTGTCCCCAGCTAACCCTATGAACCTGTCACTAAAACCCCCTTGTCTCTGACTTCCCAGTGAGCTAGGGAAGTCCCACCCAGGCTCTCTGTTGCTTCTTCTCTCCTAAGCCCTTCCTTGTTTCACTGTCCCCAGCTTTAATAAATGTCCTCTCAAAATTAAAAAAATAAATTTCAAACTCAGAGTTGTTTAGGCTAACAGGTCCACAGGATAAATATATTTATTGTAATTCAGCCTCTTGTTGCAACATTTTACCACTAATTCCAGTGAGCAGAAGACTCTTGGAATCAGGTACACATCTGATTGCACATTTAAGTAAATACCCAAGGATTTACCAAGTGGGTGGAAAAAGTAAGAGCAAATAAAAATTGTTCATCCCAATTGCTCTGTATTAATTACATACACAACTTATTTTTTTTAATTTATTTTTATTTTTAGAGAGAGGGGAAGGGAGGGAAAAAGAGAGGAAGAGAAATATCGATGTGCGAGAAATACATCGATTGGTTGCCTGTCGCATGCCGCCAACTGGGGACCTGGCCAGCAACCCAGGCATGTGCCCTGACTGGGAATTGAACCGAAGGCCTTTTGCTTTGCAGGCTGGCACTCAATCCACTGGGCTACATACACATCTTCTGATGGGCTCTTTCTTTAACAAGTTCTGCTGAAAATTTTGGGTTTTTTAAAAAAAATTTATTTATTTATTTGAGGGGGGGAGGAGAGAATTTATTGTTCTACTTATTTATGCATTCGTTGGTTGATTACTATATGTGCCCTGACCAGAGATCAAACCCACAACCTTAGCATATAGGGACAATGTTCTAATTAACTGAGCTAGCCGGATAGGACCTGAACAATTTCTTTTTCATGAATAAAACACCTCGATAAGAACAGAGGCCCTGGCTGGGTCCCTCAATTTGTTAGATCATCAACCCAAAATACCAAGGTTGTGGGTTTCATCCTCAGTCAGGGTACATACCAACGGATGCCTAAATAAGTGGAACAACAAACTGATGTTTTTCTCTCTCCCTTACCCCCTTCTCTAAAATCAGTAAATTTAATTAAGAAAAACAGAGAGCCACAGTCTTAGAAAGAGGAGAATCTATTCAGGGCTTGGTTTTTAAGGGTATTTCCCAATATTGGGTCAAAGAATGCCCCAGCTCCCTCTTCTCTTGAGAAGAGACTTTGGAGAGATGACAGAGATTCCATGTCGTGTTGTATATGAGAAGAGGAAGAGAGGAGCTGGAAAACTTTCTGTGCCATCTCTGAAGGTACCCTGGTCATCAAGTGCAAAAGAATTTGATGTTGGCTGCTATCAGATTCACCCAGACTGGATGAGGCAGGAGTTCCTTTCAAAGAAGAGTTCCTTTTAATTTAATTGTCATAAAACTTTTAATCGGTTTAAGACTTTGTGAGTCTTTTAAAACCATTATCACAGACACAAGCAAACATCTCGTATTCTAAGTTACAGGAACCTGTGAGCTGAGGAGGAGTGGGAGTGGGCTGGTCCGGGCTGGAAGTGTTGTCCTTAGTTAGGACTGGGCAGCCAGACAGCACCTCTGCTGCTGTTTGCTTCTGCCCCTTGACCCCACAAGTTGCCCTTGTGAAAAACCGCCAATTTGCTCCCCCTGGTCCCTTTTCTCACTTCTGGGGTTAAAAAAAAAAATGTTGTTAGTTTTCAGCCAAACCAAAGCCTCTGAGTTTTATTCCAAATTATTACCTTTAGGGAGTTAAGTGCATCTTTTTTCTCAACAGATGCTCTCTCTGCAACAGGCAGGAGGTGGCAGCCCTGCTCCCGCAAATTCCAGCCTGAGACCCAGGGTGTTTTCTACATTTCCTTATTTATTGACCAAAAGAAGCAAGGGCCACCCTGGCCAGGTAGCTCCGTTGATTAGAGCATCGTCTCAATATGCCAAGGTTGTGGGTTTGATCTCTGGTCAGGGCACGTACAAGAAGCAACCAATGAATGCAGAAATAAGTGGAACAACAAATCGATGCTTCTCTCTCTCCCTTCCCCTCTCTACAATCAATAAATAAGAAATTTAAAGAAGCAAGAGCCACTTCTGTCCCCTACACTTATGGTTTTTGTAGCTTTTGCTATGACCTTCTGCCTTCAAGATCAATTTTAAAAACAGATGCAGATGTATATTTAGTAACCAAAGTATCTGAGTAAAGACTGCTATGTTTGACTCCTGGCACATATAAATTCGTGGCCAAATGTCCTTCAGGAAAAAAAACCCCAGCTTTGATAGACACAATGTGGTTATGTGACTTTTCTTTAAAATGATTGTTACTTTTAAAACGCTTCTTAAATTCCAAGTTAAAGGTGTTAACAGTCTAACCCAGTCTTGGCTAATTGGCTCAAAACTTCTCTGTGCCAGTGATGCCACTATACCCCATCGGGGGGCAGTGTTGGGGTCAGAGAACTGTGGGGCTCCTTCCAAAGCTAGCTCTCCTACTGGTTGGCAAGCAAATTCCAGGGGATAGATAAGATTAAGGGCTCCGAAGAGGATTCCCTAGCGCTCCCCCAAAGGAGGATCAAAAACTCTGGTCTAGTTCTGGAATAAAAATAAGCCAAAGCGAAGGAGAAAGTCCCTGTTTACAGGTCATGCGGTCCCTCCCAAACCTTGCACCGCTCCCAGGCTGGCGGGGAGAGCCCTTTTAAATAGGCAGCGTGCGCGGTGGCTCCAATCCCCTGGAGGCAGGTTCTATGGCCCTTTTCTGGTTTCCTAAGCAGAATCAGACCCTGTGCGGGAGGGCAAGACCCCAAACCTCTTCTGATTTTGGTGACTAATGGGTAAGTCTGTCAAGAATCGCAGTCCTGAGCCATTGAGAAAGTACTTTGCATTAACTTCTATTTGCGCTCTCCTAAATTTAGGCCCTAAAGGATTAAGGTAATTAAAAATAAAAAACACCACCACAAAACCCTACAACTTGTTGCAATCTGCCTCTCATTCAGAAGAACCACTCCCTCCCCCTATCCCAGCAAAACAGTTCCACACTTCATTTGATCAACCCCTTTTTCAAACTACCCCATGCAAAGAGTGGGAGTCACCAACAGGGATGGTGGCACCAAGCCCACACTCAGTATAAACACGCCCCAGCAGCGCACGCGGTAACCCATTAACTCAGAGGAATCTGGGGTCACTGTGGACGGCTTTCTATTAATAGGGGATAAAGCGATAAAGCTCCTGCAGACATTAGCGGTAATGCCCTGCCGGCCAGCACAAAATTAACTCCTCCCCGCCCAGCCAGAGAGATCCACGTTCTGATGGCAGATGTGTACTTGAAACACGCGTGTACACCTACACACGTGGAGTTTTAGAACCAATCCCCTAAACATGCCAGATTCCACTCCCGTCCAGAGTCCTGGCGGTAGAGGTCAATTCCCGGAGAGGGGTGTCTCTGGGGAAGGAGCAGTGGCGGTGGGGGGCCGTCGGGAGTCGGTCAGCTCAGCTTCGCCACGCACACCGCCAGGGCCACAGCCGCCAGCAGAACGGCGCTGAAAACTGTGGCAGCCAGGGCCTTGCTCGGGTCGCAGGGCCCTGTGCGCTCTTCTACGGACACAAAGCCCGCTGTGGAGGCGCCAGCACTGGACAGAAGCTCGGCACCCGCCGCCTGCCGGGCTTGCACTGTCCAGCGGGGTACGCTGACCTTCATCTCCATGTCGTGGATCATCTTGCCCACCTGAAGGGTCTCCCGCTCCAGCTCGCGCAGATCTTCCACGTCGAAGTCCCGCTCCGCGTCGTGCCGCAGGCTGCGGACGCCCAGGGCGCGCGCTGCTACGCCAGTCGCACCGCCCGCCACACCGGTGCGCACGAGCGGCCTCCGCGGGGCGTGCAGTGGGAACGCGGTGCCCAGCGCCAGCGCGCGCCGCATGTCGGCTTCCAGAAGTTCCAGGCAGCCGGAGAAGGCTACCCAGAGGCGCCGGAACTCGGCTTGCTCCTCGGCGCCCAGGCCCTTGTCTCGCAGCGCGGTCGTCAGGGGGGCGCCGGTAGCCACCGCCAGCTCCTGCGCCTTCTGGCGCGTCTTCTGCAGCTCCTCACGCAGGTTCTGCGAGTCCGCCGAGCCGCCGACGGTCAGCACCAGCTGGTGGTAGCATGCGGTCGCCTTGTTGAGCGCGTCCAGCAGCGCCTTGCACTCCTCCCTCGCCATGTCGGTGCGCTCCAGCACAGCCTGGCCGCCTGCGCCCTTCTCTGACTCACACCCTCAGCGTGGCAGAATGCGGCCAACTCCGACCGCGGCCCCGGGTTGGGCCGCTCGCACCCTCCTCATGGCCCAAGACTAGTTCTGCTCTGCAGTGCTGTCTACGGAGCCCACTCGGGACCCACGACGTGAGCCTCCGAGGACCGTGCGCAGAGAGGGAACCCCATTAGCTGCCTCCCGTCCTGTCGTCTATCCTCCCAAATACGTTCCGAGTCACACGCTGAGTCTTTATACTGCCTTGGCCTTCACGGTGGTCCCGTGCGAGGCCCGGGTTGCAGTCTCCATCCTCCTCTGGTGCTGTTGCCAGGGCTAGCCCGCGAGCTGCGCGTTTCGCCTCGGCCGCTGCCAAGGGCAGCCGCGTCGGGTTTCTAAGGATCCACCCACTCCCATGCGTCTTCGTGGGGCGCTTCTATCCTCTGGTCAAGAGATAGGCGGGCCCCGCGCAGGGAGGTCACGTGTAGGTCCCCCATCTCCCCCTCCTCCGCACCCCATTGCAGTTCTGGAATATTAGCGCTCGGCAGACCTAACCCTAGATTCTACGGATGGGGAAACTGAGCCCTAGGTAAAGGAAAGGTAGGGGCCTAAGTCGCTTGACATCCGTGCAAGGGAGGGGACTGGAACCTAGGGTCCATGACTCCCTGCCTCTGCCAGCGACGGGAGTGGTGTGCTTCGTAGGTTTGGGCACCTCCGTCCTCCAAAGCTAGCAGTGAAGGACGATCCATGGGACAGTATGGCGCCAGGGTCTCCCCATCTCGGTCCAACCCGCTTTCCAGAAACCAGGCTTGCAACCCTTCCCTAGGGTCAGAGCTGCTCTCAGCCCCGCCCTCTCCCGTTCCGGGCACGCGCAGTCGGCAGTTCTGGGCTAGTCCAACCTGAGTAGGAAGTACTGTGCACAGCCTGAGCTCCTCCCCCGGCTGGGAGGACTTAATGATTGCTCTGAGCGCACGTCACTCTGGGTAAGGACGGCCGCTCATTGGGCTGACTCGGGGCCTTGAGGTGCGTCACCGCCCAAGGGTGGAGTGAGAGGGTGGGTGGTGGAGTGAGAGGGTGGGTGGTGGAGTGGGGCCGCCCGCTGGGGTGGTGGTCCTTGAGGCTAGAGCCCAGGGGCTGGGAGGTGTCGCAGCAGCTTCGGGAAGGGCAGAGAGTGAAACGATGTAGCCTTTTAAGTAAGTGTCCTCTCTCCTGCCTGCTCCCGCGCCTCCTTTCCCCCGGGACGGCTGCGCTTCAGGGCCCAGAGGTCGGGTGAGGCCCGGACAGGGAAGGGGAGGTGCTCTTTTCCTCTCCGCCGCGGTATCCCACGGCGCCCTTGGCTGGGATGGTATCCCCCGGGCGACCCCCAAGGCCCGGCCCCTGGCCGGATGGCCCGCCCTGCCCGCGCTCTCCGGGTCCGTTCTGCAGCAGCACTCGCTCTGCCTTTTCTTTCCGGGGTGGGGTGGGGAAGAATGCTCCTTTTGATTACTCCCACGGCTCCAGGGGGTCCGGGGTCTTCAGAGTTCAGAGCCGGGGGGCAGTGGGCGGGACCGTCGCTCCTGGGCTAAGTGGTCTCCGGGGCTTGTGGGCAGCCTGACCGGGAGGGTGCAGGGGAGGCTGTAGGTGGGAGTCCAACGCCTCAGGCCGGGCAAGGGGTCCCCGGGGTGGGGGAGAGGATGATAAAGGCGCGGGGGCGGGGGGAGGAGAAGGGAATCCCTGCCTGCCTGCGTCTCGAGGGGCGGTGTCCTCCTCGTCCTGCTGGTAAAGATTACACCAGGAAAATTCTTAAGCACCAAGAGATATTCCGGACTCGGTCTGTTCAGTTCTTTTCGTTGGGAATGGACTGCCCAGAGGCATTAGAGCTAGGCCGTGTGCCTTTTGCGGCCCCTTGAGGTACTATGGACCTGGGCACCTGGGGCCCTTACTGGGCCGGGAGCAAGTGTTAAGTCTTCATTGAGGATTTAGGCTGTTCAAGGAAACGAGGGGTAGGCTAAACTGGAGGGAGTACGACTTTATATAACCAGCTGGGGTTTTCCAAGTTTATAGGTTTCTTGTAGAGAGGCCCCTATTTTAAGCAATGCACCATCTCACTAGCGCTAGAAAAGAGTAGTGGATATTAGCGTTTCTAGGTCGCCTGTCTGGTCCTGGTGTTGGCATTTTGGAGGGCCCAGAGGGCTGGGCCTCAGAGCTTGCTGTCATTCAGCAGTTTGTCCTTTAATCCATTGATTCAGTGGCCATTCGTGGCAAGAGCTCAGGTTCTCTGGGCCTTGGTCATTCTTTGCGGTGGAGGGTTTCAGCCTCCCACCTAATGGGCGCCTTGACAGAGGAAGAGTAGTTTTTAGGACAAAATGGTAGGAGGGACGACCCATCTCTTTGCAGAGCAGTGCGAGCAGCAGAGGGAGATGAGGCTGCAGAGGTGAATGGGAGGCCAGAAGGGAGAAGCCCTTGGTGCCAAGCAGAGTTGGGAGTTCATCTAGTTGGGAGTGAAAAGGAAGTGGTTGAGGAATCCTGCGCAGACCTCAGTGTTGAAAGGATCACACTGTGGCTGAACAGGTATAAGTGACATCAGGAGGCTGAGCCTGTAGGATTCCTTGAGGGAAGCGTAGAATGGAAGCAGGGACAGATACTTCTGACTAGCCCTAGTGGCAAGTAAGCAGTTGGGGCTGTGAACTTTGGGTGAGCTCTCCTGACCTTGGCTTGTCACCTGAAGTGATCGTGCAGGGCAGTGTTGCCTGGGGAGTTCGCAGTTGTATCTGAATAGGGCCTGCGGTCAGGTCTTGATTGTGCCTTCCTTATGGCTCTCGGATTGTGTTGCCCTCATGAGGGCAGCTGCTGGGTCTTTGTTATTCACCTGTCTGTGCACTGTTAGTTCTGGGCTTTCCCTTTGTTTATGAACTTCCAGAATTAGGTTGGTGTGCAGTCACTTTATCTTCTCCTAGAAGATTAGACGAATGTGACCTGTGATGATAGATACCTGACCTAGAAAGGATTTACACCTGAAGAATCAAAACCTGGTTTGCCCTGAGGTGGCTTCCACATCTGAAAGACACTGAGAAGTGGCCCTCGGAGCCCCTGCCTTTCTGCCCAAGGTTGGCAGGGAGGTGGGTGCTGGTCGTTCCACCTGCACCCATCCCCGGGAGCAGGGCAGTGGAGTGGTGTTCTCCGGAACAGTTGTGCTCCTCCAAACTTTCCTGCTCCCTTGGTGATCACACCCCTTTCCAGCCATGAGGCCTTCTCTCCCTCTGTGACCCTTCCCAGGTCCAGCTATCACTGTGTTTAGCCAGCTCTGAGGACACCGTTTCTGTCTTTTAGTCAGTGCCCATATGACTACCTGGGGCCAGCCCCTCACCTTCCACTGGATATGGGTAGTGGATTTCTAGCTTTACTTAGAGATGATCCCTCCCTGGGAGCTTGAGCTTCCTCTAACACCCCACTTTTATTTAATCAAATGGCAGAATAGTTATTACATGTCTACAGTGAGCTAGGTGGCCAGGTAGAAGCTGGGTGCTTCGATGAGGAGCCTTGAGAAAAATGTATATGAGATCCATAGACATTATAGGCCAGGAGGACACAAGTGACCGTGACACCATACATTATATCATCAAATTGCTTCCATTTGATATTAAAATAAAGGTATAGAAAGTTTTTCCTTTTTGCCTTTTCCTTCTGAATCAGAAATTAAATTAGACGGAGAATATTACTCATCAGTTGGAAAATATGCCCCATCAGGGTCTTTGGGCCAGTCCCTGGAAGGGAGGGGACAGCCACAGCAGTGAGATGGCATCAGGGAATGCATCTCTGGGACGTGCAGACTTTCCTATGCTAGATTCTGCTGAGCCGGGCAGCACGCTGCCACCAGTTGGTCCCTGACCAGCTAGAGTCATCCAGGCTGGCAAGACGGTTGAAGACCACAAAACCACAAGTGAGCACACTGCCTCTTGAAATGCCTGGTACTGGTTTGAGGCCTCGCCTGGCTGTCCTGATCACAAAGTAACTTTAGATAACTCGTGTTCAGGGGCGTTTGATCTCTGACTAACTTCACTGGATTTTCTGTAAATGATCCCATTATTTGAGCTTGGACAGGGGTGCAATTTTTTTAAAGGATTTTTATAAGAGGATTCACTCATCTTTTTAGTTTTACAAGGAAAAAGTCAGTTTACTTTGCATGATATTTTAAAATATAAAACTAATTGTTGTAAGTAAACTTGTCAGGGTTTAAATATTATTTTTAAGCACTTACCCCTAGATAAGAGTTCAACCCTGGCATTAAGTACCAAATAGTATGTGATTATTACATAATTTTAACTCTAGGATAGAAAGGTTGAGAACAGCTTAGGACAGAGCTGTTTGATTCCCTACTCCTGGACAGAGGGCTCAGTCATTGGTGACCAGGAGGACTGATGTCCAAGAGAAAGCAGATGACTTGGGACTAAAGTACAGTAAGCTCCATCCCATTCACCAGCAGTGCTTGCTAAGAGTCTTATATGTTTATACAGTTTATGCATTTGAACTGAATGTTCTGATGTGGCATTCAGGGGCCTCCTCTTACCTTGCTGTCCGTCTGACCTGCTCTGTGTGGATTCTTACTGTTTCCCTGGATTCATCTTCTCATCTAGTCAAAAAAAGTTTCCTTGGGTTTTCTGTGCCCACAAGTACCTTTCCTGCCTCCTGAACCTTTGGCCGTGCCCTGGTCCCTGCCAGGATGCCTCCCACACGCCTCACGCCTAAGCCACTCCCTTCTGATCCCATCCCTATCTGGTCCTCACTTTTCCCAGCACTGGTCTGGGCCTGCTTTACTGTTCGGGCGCACATTCCCTGCCTAACAGCAAACTTATTAGTTTCCCCATCAAAGCCAGCCCTTCTCACCTTCATCTCAGGGGCAGAGGTGTTGGTGCTGTGCCAGCATCTTGTCCAAAGAGCACAAGGAGTCCCCCTCAGAGCTTTAGTCTGACCTTATCGTATCCTGTTTCTCATGTGGTTTTTGTCCAAGACATCTTTAACTTTGCACTCTGCCACGTAGAACCAACTGTGTCAAGAACCTGGAAGAACTTTGTTTTCTTGTGACTCTCCCAGCAAAATTACATAATTCAGTTGTTCTGGTAAGGTCTCATAAAAGGATTTTCTGGGCTCTGGTAATAATTGAATTCAACAGTTCAAATACCTGAATTGTTACAGAACTGTCTCTGGGATCTAGGAAGATATTACATGTAGCCAGTTTTCATGCCAGGCTCTTCTCCCTTAGCGGATCTGCAGGGAGCTCAGGGGCCTCCTTCAGGCAGTCCCCAGGAGCTGCAGCCAAGGCAGCGCTGGCCGTATCAGATTGAGGGGATTCCATGTGGTGCCTGTGTGGCTGGCTGGCTGGCAGGGGGACTTTTCCTTTGGAGGAAATGAAGTGTGGAATCCTTGCATCCATGGCTCATGAAATAACCCCTAGTCCAGGCGTATTTATTTTACACAAGGTGTAGTGGTTGTTAAAGGGATGGGTGTTAGAATAAATTTTGACCTCTGTGTAACCTTGAGTTGGCCAACAGAGCCTCAGTGTCTTCATCTGCGGCACGGGGCTAATGATACCTATAGTTATTGTGACCATTAGGTATTGTTAGGTACCCATAGTTATCAGGAGCATTAAAATGGGATAGGATTATGTATAGAAGTTACCACAGTGCCTGGACCAAGGATGCTCTCAAATGGTTTCTGTTTTTATCATTAACTATAAGGGATAGAATTCATATACATATGCATGCTGTTCTGGTGTTTTCCCTAGGAACCGTATTGGAATACTGTTACATACTAAGAAAGTAACTCAGTTTTCACTCATATTTCATTCATCTGATTATATCAAGATAAGTTTACTTGATACTCCTTAATAGTTGCTAATTTTCTCTTTTTAATGAAGAGACCAAGGTTTAAGCTCAGAACCTTTGTCAGGCAATAGTATCTAGCAAGGTTTTAAATAATGTGATTGTTTTTAAGATTATTTTCTCTTTATGGGAATTGATAATTTTTTTTCATTTAAGTAGTGGTAAGAGTTTTTAATCTTCACCTGAGGACATGCTTATTGATTTTCGAGAGAGGGAAAGGGAGGGAGGAGGAGGGGAGAGAAACATCTGTTGGTTTCCTCTCACATGCGCCTCCACCGGTGACCGAACCACACCCTTGGGCATGTGCCCTGACCGGAAATCGAACCTGCAACATTTTGGTTTACAGGACAGTGCTCCAACCAACTGAGCCACCCTGGCCGGGGTGTAATAAGAATTCTTTTTTAAAAAATTATAAATGATAGTAGGTGTTCAAAGGAAAATGTCAATGATTAACAATAGAGCTATTGTGTATACAGTGCAAGTTTTTTACTTCACAGATGCCCTTCCCGGGGGAGGGGAACTACTGGCAACTGGGGCTGATATGTAGCCTGTGAGCTGTTTACCAAACTATGTGCCCTGGTACAAGACTGTACCCCCTTCTAATCCTCACAAAGGGACCATGTAGGCTACCAGTAAGTGGTGGTACGTTGGTATTCCGTATGGCAAAGCTAATGAGGATGGGAGGTAAACGGGAATCCTGCAAGACAGATATTTGTATTCTCCTTTGCACAGACTGAGATGGAGGCTCAGAAAGATGCAGTGACGTGGCTAGAACTCTGACTTGTTTTCTGTGCCCGTTTTTCATATTCCTCTCTGAGAGCTCAGTAAAACCACACTGACATGTGATAAGAGGAACAGACCAGGGCAGTGGAGGCCCTGTTCACAAAAGGAGCAAATCTCTACAGAATATATAAATAATGTCTCATAAAAGTTGTATATGGTCTTTATAGAGATAATTTAATTGGATATAAAAGAAGATGTACATGGAGACTCATACCATGTTCGTAAATGATAGGATTATTACAGAGATGTTGACTCTCTGGTCCCTGAATTCTCTACAGTTTCTATGAAAATCCCAACAGGATTTTTCATGGAATTGATAACCTGATTCTAATTCACGTGACACTGCAAAGAATTGGGAATAACCAGACAATTTTGGAGAACAAGAGCAGGGAGGCCTTTCTCAATGAAATATCAAAGCAGATGATGAAGCTGTAGTCATATGAAATAATGTTGCCCTGCTCTGTCCAATATAACAGCCACTAGCCACATATGGCTATCAAGCACTTGAAATGTGGCTATGAATTGAGTACTGTACATGTAAAATACACCCCAGGTTTAGAAGACTTACTAGGAGTGAAAAAAGAATGTAAAGTATGTCATTAATAACTTAAAAATTGGCCCTGGCTAGTGTGGCTTAGTGGATTGAGTGCTGGCCTACAAGCCAAAGGGTGGCTGGTTCAGTTCCCAGTCAGGGCACATGCCTGGGTTGCAGTCCCCTGGGAGGGGGCGCATGAGAGGCAACCACACATTGATGTTTCTCTTTCTCCCTACCTTCCCCTACTTTAAAAATAAATAAAATATTTTATTAAAAAACTTTAAAATATTGATCACATGTTGAAAATGTAATATTTTGGTCATATTAGGATAAATAAAATATATTATTAAAGTTAATTCTCCCTTTTTCTTTTTTTTTTTAAGATTTTATTTATTTTTATTTTCTAGAGAGAGGAAAAGGGGAGAAAGCAGGAGTGAAGCATCAATGTGTGAAAGCAACATTGATCGGATGCCTCTTGCAAACCCCCAAGTGGGGACCTGGCTTGCATCCCAGGCATGTGTCCTGACCGGGAATCAAACTGGCGACCTTTTGGTTCAGTCTGGTGTTCAACCCACTGAGCCACAGCAGCCAGGGCCCCCCTTTTTCTTTATGTGGCTACTAGAAAATTTAAAATTGCATATGTACATTATTATATTTCCTATGTACATCTGTTGGGCAGCACTGATCTGGACCATTGCAACAGAGAAGAGCCTAGAAACAGGCTAAAAGTATATGGGGACTTGGAGTATCTCAAAGGTAGCATTATCAGTCTGTGTGAAAGGGATAGACTGTTCAAAAAACAATGATGGGAAAATTGGCTTATTGTTATATCCCCCACCCCAAATTTATATGTTGAAGCCCTGACTGGTGTGGCTCCATTGGAGCGTCGTCCTGTACACCAAGAGAAAAGGCTGGGGGTTCCCATTAGCCCATGCGGCTCAGCTGGAGCAACATCCCAGAGCTTAAGGATGCATAGGATCCCCAGTTCGGGCACTGGTCCCTGGTCCAGTGCATATGGGAGGCAACCAATTGGTACTTCTCTCTTACGTCGGTGTTCCTCTCTTCCTTCCACTCTCTAAAAGCAATGGGAAAAAAACGTCCTCAAGGTAAATACTGAAAAAAAAAAGTTGGGGGTTTTGATCCCTGGTCAGGACACCTGTGGGAGGCAGCCAAGAGATGTTTCTCTCTCGTATTAATGTTTCTCTCTCCCGTCCTCTCTAAAATCAATAAACACATTTAAGAAAAGAAAAAGAAAATCTGAGGCAAATACGGCAAAGGCGTTAAGAGTTGGTAATTCTGGGTGGTAGTTTATATTATTACTTTTTGCTTTTCTGTATGCTTCAAGTATTTTATTAAAAATACTTTAAATTCTTTAAAGTGTCATAATTTTGGTCATAGAGGACGTTCCGAAAAGAGCCGTTTTTACATATACAATGACCTGGAGTCTAATTTTCTGAACATAACTTATACATTTAACCAGTAAAAAAAAGTCACCCTAGAACTGATGGATTATCTTTGATATTTCCTGCTGGAGAGTTAAGTATGTAGAGAAGAATAGTACGTGTCACGGATGGTCTTTAGAAATTGCCAGATCAAGACAAGACTTTCATGTGTTATATAAATCTGAAAGTGGTCATTTACTGCCTTTTTCCTCCCTCGTCCCAGGAGTCTCGCTTTGCCCCATCTGAAGTCCATATGGCTCTTTATGATGAAGATCTTCAGAAAAATCCTTTCTATCTGGCTCTTCAAAAGTGGCGTCCTGACTTGTACAACAAGGTGGCCCAGATCCACGGCATTGTAAGTGCATCAGTCCTGAGGCTTGTCCTTTTCCACTAGGTATGGACCAAGTAGTGCTGGCAAGGGCAGAAATATAGTAAACTTTGGGTAAACTTGGAGGGAGACAGCTACAAACCCACTCCATGTAGCAAGCCCCAGACTGTGCTTGGTATGTGACCAAGTACCAGCCCAGGGTGTAATCTCGGAATTCTCAGTCCATATTGACACAGGTCTCACAGTGTTCACCTCTGTTTCTTTTGTTTCCACGTTGGCCATGAGGGCCTCTCGAGGGCAGAAATCATATTCCTCCTCAGGGACTCACGGGTCCTGGTGTGTGAGGTGGGTGTTCACTCCCATACAATAAGAGAACATTCATATGTCACTTCAAAGGCATTTCCTAAAGGGAAAGAACTGTGGTGAAAGAACTTTTGTATTAGAAACCACAACCTCAAAAGCCTTCGTGCACAGCCAGGTAACAGGAATGAGGGAAGCGTGTGAGAGGAACCGCAGGCTGTTGGTGGGGCCGGTGCCGCCTGGTGAGAAGGCAGGCCCCACGCCGTGGCTCTGTCCAGTTCTGAGGTCGTCGTACGCAGTACACCAGGACGCTGGCCTCTGCTGGAGGAGCCTTCTGTCTTCTTTCTGTATATTGTCCTCTTCTCATTCTATATTCTTGCTTTTCTTGCCACGGGGTGTTACTTTACTCAGGTCTATGTCAGGAGGCTCCAGCTTTGAACCAAAGGAGAAGTCAGTTTAGCCCAATGATGTCAGGTTCTCAGCTGCCTCTCTGGAAAATTGGAACTGACTTTCACCCCACCCAGTCCATCCCTATGCCATCAGAAGCCTGATTTCTTGAAGTCCCTTCTGATTTTTATGATTGGTTTTGTGATTCATACATTTTTCCCAGAATGTTTTTACTCTGGATTTTAGAAGTCATAAAGTTCATTATAAAAACAATTGGAGAAGAGAACTGTTGCTGAAGAAGAAAAGAAAAATCTCATAAAAGCTCAACAAAGACATTCATTGTTATCATTTTATACTATTTATTAAATGCTACTCTAGGCAAGGCTAATTTTGATGTTGAGGATTCAGCAAAAATTATGACTATCCATCATCACCATCTTTATCCTGGTGAAGCTTAAATTCTAGAGGGAGAGGTGGTCATACCTGGGCAAATATATATGAATTACAGTTGTGAGGGTCACAGAGAAAAAGTATAGGATGCAAAGCAATCATGTTAACTGGAAAGACGTCACCTAATTTGGGAAATATTTCCTTCCATCTTTGTTGTGTGATATTTTTTAGATACTGTCTAGATAACATATGTAACTTTCTCATGCCTTTTAAAAATGTCTCACTGTGGAGTGCTGTCATTTCCCAGTGAGCTCCGTGGGACCCATCTTGCTCACCTCCGTGTGGCCCGCACTCCCACAGTGCCTTGTCATCCAGGAGGCGCTTTTCCACCTGCAAGTAATAGAATCACACTTGAACTCACTTCAGCAAAAGGGTATTTTTAAATAAGAACTTTGGCATCTTGGTCACCTACCTCTGAGGTACACTGAGGAATTGGAGATTCTTCTTAAACCGTACCATCCCAAGTTCCCAGTGGTACCCTGGGCGGCTGACTCCAGCCCCGCCCCAAAAGCCGTGAGATGCACAAGGAGATGCGTAGGGTCCACGCTGGGCAGTGGTGGAAAGCAGCTGTCCTGTTCAGCCTGGCCGGGTATGTTGGCTAGCTTCTGCCCCTGTCGGCCGTGTGGTGGAAACACTGGCTCATCCCCGTCTAATTCATAACAGTGCTCCATCCACGTCTGCTGGTTGAATCAAAAGGTAAAATATTCCAGTTGCCTCTAGCAGAGCACTTATCCTTTCTGCCACCTCTGAAGGATCCACATGGCCTCAGCTGGTGAATGCTAAATTTCTTTCCATGGGATTTGGCCACTGGGCCAAATTTGGCTGCCCTTGAATTGGCCCTGGGGATGAGTCCTTTATTAGGCTCTAAAAACATGTGAAATCACCACTTTTAAACATGTGCGTCCCCTACAGTTAACTGTCCCTCATACCTCTCCCAGTAAGCCAAGCTTGCCGGCCACATGGTGGCTGAGGGCACAGCTTGGCTGTGACCCCCACCTGCCCTAGGCCCTCCTCGAGTCTTCCTTCCGTTCAGGCCTTCCTGTGAGGGGGTTGCCTCCAGGTCCAGGCAGGCTCCTCCCGCCATCATACTGCTCTCTGTCCCGGGCGGTTGGAAGCTCTTTTCCTCATGCTCCCCATTTCTAGTCTCAGGCCTGTGAGACTCACACTCTTCCAACAGCCACCCCTTCTCTTACAACCATCTGGCTAAGTATGCACTGTGGCTGCTTCAGAGCACGCTCTGCAGGCCTGCCGCACTCCCGAGGCTCTTGTCCGTGCGGCATTTGGGGGGTGGGGTTGGAGAGTCCTCCGGGTTTCCCGGGTAGATTGGGGTGGGTCCATTCGCCTATAGGAAAAACAAAAGTTATCAAAGGAGATTCAGTATGGTCCTTTCATAATGATCCTTTAATTATAGGAGAGGTAGGATTTTGAGAGCCAGCCTGGGAGCCTAGCGGCCTGTCTTGTAAGCTCCAGAGAACTGACTTTCGAGTGAAATACCCAGACAGCCAGCTAGCGGCACTGCTGGCCACCTTCCCGTTCTCACGGTTTATTTAGTATAGATCCAGCCAACAGACATTTATTGCATATCTGGTGTGTGCCAGGCCCTGTGCTGGGTCTGCAGGGTTACACGGATGAGTGGGGAACACAGCATGCTGTCGGGAAAGTCGGCCGGGCTCCCGTGGAGCGCCCAACACATCCTGGGGAGGGGCAGGGAGGGGGCCCTGGGGTGGGCGTCACTAACGCTGACTCTTGCCTTCATTCTGTTGTCTTCTCTTTAATTATTGTTGTTTTTAAAGTTCTTTATAAAGGAGCTATACTAAAAACGCTTTATTGTCAGGCTTTGAAGTGAGTAGGTCCCCAGCTCACTGACGTCTATCCCGGAAGTAACCTGAGGCTCTGCTTTATGAGAGCCCCTGAGGCACTTGACCCCCCTCCTTTGGGGAGCTTCATAGCTTGCCCCCTCCCCCACCCCCACTCCTCAGCAGGACACAGGACTCTGACGGACATGGATGGAGCCACCAAGAGCCAGCCAGCAGTGAAATGATCTGGGCTGTATTGTCTGCCTGAAAACTGGGGTGTCCCTGAAACTGGAGGGCCTTCTATTCACTCGGCAAACATTGATTGGGCACCTTCAGTACTTCGAGCTGTGTTTTGGGCGTGAGGATACATTACATGGGCGTGAGGATACATTACAGCAGAGGCCGGTCATACTCTACGCAAGTCAGGGAGGAGGGGACGGCTTTTGTAACAGGCAGGCAGAATGTGGTCACCCCTGGGGCGGGTGGAGTTCACCCAAGCACCTCAGAAGTTCCAGGCCCCCGGAGGCCCTTCCTCTTGCGGGGCTCTCTCGGCCTCCCTGCGGCGGCGTTAAGCGCCCCCCAGGCGCCCGCGCGCTCGCTGCTGCCCGGAGGCCTCCTAGGGGCCTTGCGGTGGTTTCCCAATTCGGGCTCATGCCTCCCTTTTCTTCCCTTCAGTTTTACTTTTATTGAAATTTACAATTATTATGTTTAATTTCAAACATATTAAAGCAGAAAGAATGATATAATTATTATTATGTACCGTCACGGTGATCAGTTCAGTGGCCAGTCACGTATCATTTCTACCCCTCTTTCCCTCCACCCTTGGCCCCTGGATTATTTTGAGGTGAATCCCAGAAGATTATATAAGTAGTCGTATGATTTTATCTGTAAATATTTAGGAATATATTTTTAAATGATAAGGACTCTTTTAAAAAAATATAACCACAATGCCATTATCACAGCTAAAAAATTCCTCAATAATTCGTCAATATTATCTATATCTAGTCATTGTTCAGATTTCCCAAATCATCTCATAGTTTTTTTTTTTTATTAGTTTTACAATTGGTTTGTTCAAATCCGGATTCAAAGGAGATCCCCACATTATATTGGATTGATAGGTATTTTAAGTCCTTCTTTTTCTTCTGACTTTATTGGGCTACACTGAAGTACCCTAAACTGCACATAGTTAATGTGTAATCTTAAATTTCTTTTTATTTTTTTCTTCTCATTTCTTTCTTTCTTTGCAGTTCATTTATCCAGGTCATTTATCCTGTAGAGTTTCCTGCATTCTGGCTTTTGACAAATTCAGTCTCATGATGGTGTTTAACGTGGTCCTCCATTCTCTGTACTTCTGGAAATTGGTAGTTAAATCTAGGTCTTGATCCGATTCAGTCTTGGTTTTTTGAGGCAGGGCAAGGCCACTTCATAGGGACAGTTGAGTGCTTCCACGGATAGGTGCCTCCCTTTTCTGCGGTGGGGAGTGGGTGTGTCTCTCTGCTGGTCGAGAGACCAAACTGCTCTTTCTGACCTGCCCGAGGGAGCTCCTGCGTGGTGACAGCTACTCCCCAGGGCCCCGGAGGGAACCCCAGCAGGCGCTGGGCTCTGCTTCCAGGAGGTAGCGAGATGGGGCAGGAAGGGGTGGGAGTCTGAATCAGGGCTCTGCCACTCACTCAGTGTGTGACCCTGGACAAGTTACTGAGTTCCTTTGAGCCTCAGTTTCCTCCTCTGTACAGTGGAGATAGAACAGGAGCTCTTTGCTTTGTGCTGGGCTGCTTTAGGAGATGGGACTCTGAGGGACTTAGCTGCCTTTGGCTATCTTCATTCCAGGCACAATTGAGTCTGAGAGTTCTCTTCAACGTGAGTCCCAGAGCCAAGCACAGACCCACATGCCAGGGCAGTAGGCAGTGCTGAGTCCAGCTTCTTCCCGCTGCTGCATTGAGCAGAGAAGCTGGTGTTCGATCGGTGAGGTGGCCACTGTTGGAATAAAAATTTAGGTTTCAAATTGCACCTGCTGCAAAGAGAGAGCCTGGCACCCTGAGACATCTCTGGCGGAGGCGGCAGCCTGAGATAGGAAACTGGGTTTCTACAGCTTGTGTTAAAAACTGTGATCACAACTAGGCTTAAAAGCAAGCCTAGAGCCCTGACTGGTGTGGCTCTGGGTTGAGTGTCGTCCTGCAAACCAAAAGGTCACTGGTTCGATTCCTGGTCAGAACACATACCTGGGTTGCAGGCCAGGTCCAATGAATGTTTCTCTCCCTCTCTTTCTCCCTCCCTTCTCCTCTCTCTAAAAATAAATAAATAAAATCTTTTTTTTTAAAGCATAGAAAGAAGATAGGAAGAAAATTATCTTCATGTACAGTGTTTATCATTTAGGTGGTGGGATCACTTGCGACTTTTTAGTTTCACTTTTCTGTACTTACCAAACTGTCCTTTGTTTATCTGGAATTGTTCCTGAGCCTGCTGAGGACTGAGTGGGACACTTGGTCTCGCTGTGGGGAGGGATCCTTATGGGGGTGGGAACGAGCCCCCAGTCTGCAGGGCTCAATTGGAAGAGGACTTACGCCACCTCCCTCTGCCTGGGCTCCATCACAGCGACGACAAATTAAGTCAGCTGGCATCAGTGCTGCCAGTGTAGCAAGTGGCCCCAGATGTTCTCTGTGCCAGTAGGCCTCCACGACAGCTCCAACTGGAATGTTTTTTGATACAGCCTGTTCTACTGAGGTTTAAATGACACGCCTCTCTAGTATTCACCCTAATTATTTTTCTCCAGGTCTTGGTACCCTGCAAAGGAAGCCTGACAAGCAGTGTTCAGTCTACTTGTCAATTTGAGTCCTACATTTTGAAACCAGTGGAAGAACACTTTCAGACCTTAAATGGAAAGGTATTCATTTCTTTGTGGGGCAGCCAGGGCTGCTCACTCAGTGTTTGGGTGAGGTGGAGAGGAGAGAGCCCTGCTTGTCACCCTTTCTCATCTACGTTAAATGATGGCTTTGACACGCACTGCAGCCCTGTGGAATGGGGTGGGCGAGCCTGCGGCCTTTGAGGAAAGAGGAGATGGGAGTGCTGAGCAGGCCCCAGCAGCAGCCAGAGAATGAGGAGGGGCTGGGCACATCCTCTCGGCCCACGACCCACTGCTGGAGCTCCTGCCACTGAGCTGGGCTGTCCCTGACACACCTCCTCCTTGAGATCCTTTCAGAACAAGCTGTTTTATCCCTGTGACATTGAAAACTCATTGGTTTCTTGGCAACAAATTGGAAATCAGGGATGAATTTTTAATTTTTTTTAAACTTTGCTTTGAAATAATCTCAACCCTACAGAAAGTTTCAGTAACTTACAACGAACCCTCATATACCCTTCCCCTAGATTGGTCAACTGTTAACATTTTGGCCATATTTATTTTATCACTATGTATAATACACATTATTGTTACTTTTTCTGAACCTTTTTCGAGAAAAGCTTCAGACACCATGTTCCTTTACTCCAGAACAATTCAGTCTGTGTTTCCCACATCACTACAGTGCCCCGTTTCACACTCAGAACATTTAACATTGCTGAAATACTGTCCTCTAACACACCGTTCTTATCTCAAATATGTTTATTGCACTAATACTGTCCTTACAGGGTTAGGATCACAGGATGCCCTTTTAGTTCTCTTCCATTTGGAAGAGTCCCCTAGTCTGTCTCTGTCTCTAATGACATTGACATATTTGGTTTGCTTTGTGGACTCTCTCGGTGCGGGTTCTCAGATGTTTCCTCATGATTAGATTAGCAGTTGTGCATTTTTGGTAGGAATGCCACCAAAGGGTATTTTATCTTTCTTGGTGTATCCTGTCAGGAGACACATGATGTCAGTCTATCTCATTGTCAATATTAACTTTGGGATATACATTTTCTTATTTTTTAAGTGGAAACAGGTAGGTCATGACAGAGGGAGGTTCCATTCCTAGTCGGGACTGTCCACGGTCTCCTGTGGTCAGGGGAGAGGGCCACATTACCCTTCCCACCAGGGTTCGTACAACTTGGCCTCTCCAGCCCTACAGCCAGGGCTCGTGGACACTGTGTGGGGGGCGACAGGGATGGATGGGGCCTGGGGTGGCCCAGACACTGGTGTGGGGGTCAGCAGCCCTGTGGCTCATGAGGCATGCCACTCTTTTCCTCTGAGGAATCTGCTCACCACAGTTGCCAGTCCGTTACTAGTTTTTTTGTTCTCTTTGGGGTGCCCAAACCCACAAAGGGAGCAGCGCAGTCAGGCTTTATCATGACGGGTCTGCCTTGGGCACCCTGGCCATGGCCAGAGCAGTGAGCCGCCTGGGGGACTGTGGCGTGCATTGTCCAGCCCCCCGTGTGTGCATCACCAGTGACTTTGGTCTCTTGTTCAGATGGGAGAGCCTTCTCGCTTTTCCTTTCCAGGGGGTGCAGGGTTTCTGCTGCTCTAAAGAACAGCCTAGTGCTGCTTCTGTTGCAGCGTTTAAAAAGGATCCAGGGTCCTGTGCAGCCACAACTCAGGGCGAGCAAAGAGGAAAGAAAAACGCTTTAGTATCAAAAAGCAAAGTAGTAGAATGGTCCTGCCCCTACAAACCCACATGGGAGCGGAGAGGGGCAGGTCAGGTCAAGTACCGTATTGGGGTCCAAGCTGAGAGGCTAACGGTGCAGTGATGGCTCTCTTGTTCCAGGATGTCTTTATACAAGGAAACAGGATTAAATTAGGAGCTGGTTTCGCCTGTCTTCTCTCAGTGCCCATTCTCTTCGAAGAAACTTTCTACAATGAAAAAGAAGAAAGCTTCAGCCTACTGTGTATAGCCCATCCTTTGGAAAAAAGAGAAAGCTCAGGTATTCTGGGAGAAAACCCCTTTCCTGTGCTTTGGAGAAATGTGTTTGTTGAATTTCCTCCTGTTACAGCTATTACAAACATCCCATAAAATATTCAGGAGCCCACTAGAAACCTGCAGGATGATTTATATAATTCTCCATAGAACTTAATCAAAAAGTCATCTTGAGCTGAAGGGTGGACTGGGCTGTTGCATATGGTCACGCAGTTTGGATATTACACAATTCCAGGAGGCAGTATTCACATAGACCTCAGTGTGGATGTCGCCCCTGGAGTCGTGCATAGTCATAGCCCTGGCGTTGTCTCTGGGCGTCAGCTTTAGGGCTGGCCCTTACAGCATTGTTACCCGCCAAGCCCCTTGGTGCCTTTTTAATGAATAATGACTTTTCAGTTGCTCCAGGAAGCTGTGACAGCTGTGTGCCTCGTGCGCTCTAAGGCTGTTCCTGTCAGAGCTCCGGGCTTCTTCGCCAGGGCTTCCTGGGTCATGCCCACAGTCCCCAGTAATCCAGGTGTGGTCCCAGAAAAGGGTTTTAAGAGGACCAGGCTCTCTGGACCCTGCGTTGTCCTGTAACTGGGCTGCGGTTGGGCAATATCTTAAAATAAGGTTATTCTCCTCTTCTCCCTGGAAGATGAGGCCCCAGACCCTGGGGCAGGAGGGCAAAGGATGTGGCACTTCCCCTGTTAGGAAACAGTGAAAGCTTCAGTCAGCATGACCCTCTGTCTCTTTTTCAGAAGAACCTGCAACACCCTCAGATTCCTTTTCCCTGAAAACCATCGAAGATGTGAGAGAGTTTTTGGGAAGACATGCGGAACGATTTGACAAGAACATTGCCTCTTTCCAGCGAACATTCAGGGAATGCGAAAGAAAGAGCCTCCGTCATCACATAGTCAGTAGCTGTGTCTTGCTTTGCCAGGCATGCCCGGTCTCGGGCCAGTTTAGAGCCCCAGGATCCCTCTCAGTTTACTCTCAAGCTTTGCTGCCTCCACTGTTGAAAGTTTTGTTGAAATATTTCTTTCTAACTATAAAATTAGTACAAACCATGCCCTGACTGGTGTGGCTCAGTGGAATGGGCTGTTGTCCTGCAAAACAAAGAATCACTCTCTCGATTCCTGGTTGGGGCACATGCCCGGGTTGCAGGCTGGTTCCCCCTTGGAGGCATGCGAGAGGCAGCCAATCAGCGTTTCTCTTGCACATTGATGTTTCTCTCCCTCTTTTTCTGCCTCCCTTCCCTTCTCTCTAAAAATAAATAAATAAAATCTTTTAAAATTAAAAAAAAAAGTAACAGAAGCCACTGTAGAAAACTTGAAAATCACAGGAAAATATAAAAATGACTTATTGCCCTGACTGGTGTGACTCAGTTGGTTGGGCATTGTCCCATGAAGTAAAAGGTTGCTGGTTAATTCCCAGTTGGGGCACATGCCTCGGAGGAGGGTTCAAGTCCCTGGCCTGGGTGCGTATGAGAGGCAGCCAATCAGCGCTTCTCTCTCACATCGATATTTCTCTCTCTCTCTTTCCCCCTCCCTTCTGTTCTCTCTAAAATAAATAAAATCTTTTTAAAAAAGAATATTTTCATCTCTGTTAACCCAAGAGGAATTTTTTTCTACTCTTAATGCATATACACCTCAAAACAAGAGTTGGAAAAAACCACATAATTGATTTGATAAGTTTGCATTAGGCACTTGAATTTGTCACCCAAGAAGTACATATTGTGAAATGCTCCCTTCACTCCAGGACATGCTTCACGTCCTAGGTTTTGTGCTATGGCCTCAGATTGCGACAGTGACCTGTCTCTCTGCTCTATTGCACAGGACTCGGTGAACGCTCTCTACACCAAATGCCTCCAGCACCTTCTGAGGGACTCTCACCTGGTAAGTGGTGGGAATTTTAAAAGAGAATTGCTGTTTGCCCACATGTAAAGCTAAGCTCTTTAACTGTACTTTTCTTGTCTTTTAGAAAATGCTTGCCCGGCATGAGGCCCAGATGAACCTGATGAAGCAGGCGGTAGAGGTAAGAGGCCAGGGCAGTGAGGGGAGAGAAGGTGGCAATGCGCGTCCCCCACGCCCTGAATTGGAGTTTGTTGATTTCACAGATGTACGTCCAACATGATATTTATGATCTGATCTTTAAATATGTGGGGACTATGGAGGCAAGTGAGGTAGGTTCTAAATGTTCATCACCCAGGGTGGAAGCCTTATTCTGTGCTTTCTAAGAAATTTGAAGCTTCGTTAAAATCTGTTGTTAGGATGCCGCCTTTAACAAAATCACAAGAAGCCTTCAAGATCTTCAGCAGAAAGATATTGGTGTGAAACCTGAGTTCAGGTAAGGGCTTGCACTGCAGCAGCTCGGCATCCTCAGAGGCGGGGGCGCCCTTTCTCCTGTAAGCAGGGCCCTCGGTGGCGGCAGGCTGATTTGACTTGGTTCGTACAGAGGAGCAGTGCAGTGATTTGTGACCGAAGATAAAGGGCTGACATTGGCAGATGACTATTTTTGTAGCTGTCACCCTCCTGTACCCGTCTGCCCAGGCACCGGCTGGGTGGGGGCTAAAGGAGCTGTGGTTTCTCACAGCTGGTCTGTAGGCGGGCACATAACTCACCCAGGCGGGTTCTGCATGCAGACATTTCTCCTCAGCTGCCCATCTGAGGGAGCCCTGGTAAAGAGGCATCTCCTTTTGAATTAATTTAGGTTTCATGAGAATAAAAAAAATATCTAAAGTGTTTATGTTTAAACCACTTTTCTTCCCCCTTCGGGCTGTTTCACTCTGGGGCTAAGGACTTTTGATTTTTTTTTCTCCTAATTTTATGGTGCATGTATCACTGGGCAGCCCGAATGAAACATTTAAAGCTGTTGTGTTTTGCCACTGACTCAAGTCAGATGGCTTCTGCGTTTCTATTTTTATTTTTCATTATTTATGACTTGTTATAAGAAATGTAAATCAGAGGCATGTTATTAGACCACAGAAGAAGGACCCTCCTACTGTGGTCTTAAGTTGTCACTTGCCAAATTATTTTACAGCTTCAACATACCTCGTGCAAAGAGAGAACTGGCTCAGCTGAACAAATGTACCTCCCCGCAACAGAAGTTGGTTTGTTTGCGCAAGGTGGTGCAGCTAATCACACAGTCTCCCAGCCAGCGAGGTTTGTGCCGGGGAAGGGGCCCGGCAAGGGGGTGGTTGCATCCATCCAGATGCAAAAACCCGTTAAGGGGCAGTGCCGTCTTAAAGGACCATACAGGAGGGCTGGCATGTGCAGCCCAGCTTCCCATCATGAGTGTCCTGGGGTCTGTTCTGATGAGCGGGGGCCTACTAGTGGGGGTGGGGGCAGGTGTGTCATGACTGGGGTAAGAGAATGGTGGCCCAGGAACATCAGCCTCAGAAATGAGCCAAGCTGGTGATGGATATGTAGGGGTTCAGCTGTTTGTTAGACTTTTTGCCCTCATTTTGTATATATTTAAAATTTTTCCATTATAAAAAGTAAAACAAAATGAGGCAAGAAAATAAATAATGAGGAGGCAGATTTGTGGATGCAGACTGGGGCTGTGTGGAATACACAGGAGTGTATGGGTGTACTTCCAGCAACATCGCAGAAAGAGGGGGACGGCTATATATCCATATGCATGGTGGTGAGCTCATAGACCGTCTCTGGAAAGATCTGCTGGAAGCAGCAGCGGTATCTCGTGGGAAAATACCCAAGTAACCGGGAGGGGACAGACAGTCACAGTTTGTTATTTTGTACTGTTTGAATTTTTAAACATGTGAATGGATTACTCAAACAAAATTTCAAAGTAAAAAAAAATAAGGTCAGGCCATGGTCAGCGTTAGACTCTACAGTGTGTGAAACAGAAATGATCTCTGGAGGACAGAGGCTTTCAGTAGTGGCTCGGAGCGCACCTTCGCCTTGTGTCCACTGTTGCTGACCTCCCTGGGCTCTGCATGTCCAGGAAGGTGGCGAGTGGTGGTCTGCTGGAATTCCCTTCTTCTGCACGTGTTCTGAGAATGCTAGGTGTTCATGTCCCCCTTGAATCTGACCTCTATTCAGGACACTGTCAAGGAAATTGTGCAGTTGAAACTCCCTGATGTGTAATTTAGTGGATTGTGGTTTTGTGGTTTGAATGGTGGTGGGGAAGTGATACTATTATTGGTCCATTTGAATCTCACGATGGCTTTGAACATGTTTTCTGTTGCAGTTAACTTGGATACGGTGTGTGCTGATGATCTGCTGTCAGTCCTGTTATATTTGCTTGTGAAAACAGAGATCCCTAACTGGTAATATTTTTTGTTAAAATACTTTTTCAAAATGGCAGCACTGTACTGTGCCAGTTTCAGTGTAGCTCTAGGAAACTGAGCACCTCCTATGAGTCAGGCGCGGTGCCCACCCCGCCTTCATTAGACAGTGGGTGGCTCTCCTTCCACTTACAAATGGGGAAGCTGAGGCCTGGAGAGCTTACGTTTCTCGTTCTGGAACACACAGCTAGTCAGTGGCTAAGCAGGAAGCCCTGAGGCTCCCAAGGTCATCTTCCCCTAGGAACCCACAACTCACTTGACAGTAATCAGCTTTCTAAAAAAAATAGCCTATCCCAGGAACATTACAAGTAGTTTTACTTATTTTCCTAATTGCACACACACTCAGAATAGAAAGCAAGGGGGAACATCACTGCTCCCTGGAGCTGACCGGCTTCAGGCACCCAAGCCAGCAGCATTGTCCCTGCAGGTGTTGTGCACACCAGTAAAACTTCTTTCCTTTTGTTAGGATGGCAAATTTGAGTTATATCAAAAACTTCAGATTCAGCAGCTCAACAAAAGATGAATTAGGGTACTGCCTGACCTCAGTTGAAGCTGCGATTGAATATATTCGGCAAGGGAGCCTCTCCGTTAAACCGCCGGTAAGATCCCCTCCTGCCCTACCCTTTTTTGGAGGGGGTTGTCATGGCATGTTTGATAGGGTTCTGAGGTTGGTGTGGAGGAGGGGGTTCTTAAATGGTCTCCCGAGAATGAGGCCTCGGCTATTTTCGGGCCCTGAGGCTGGACAGCAACCCCACACACTGAACACTGAGCACCCCGCGATCAGCTGTGCCAGCCTTTGGGGTGTCACTGGGACTTCCATTGTTAATATCCTGCCTCGTTGCTCCTCAGCGCCCTCGCATGCGGGGCGGGGGCGTGGGAAGCCGGAAGGAGTGGATTTGGATATTTTGACCATGATAGGCAAGAAATTAGACAATTGTATGTAATTTTAGGACTCAGTGGCCTTATTATTATTTTCTTGGTTGGTTAGGAAACTTTGGCTAAGGGAGGAAATTATATTCATATATGAATTGTAAGAATCTTAAACCAAGATCGCATTGCTGACCTATTTCACTACATACCAACCAGCAAAACGTGACAGTACTCACAGAAATCACAAAGTTGACGTTGGTAAAGCGAAGAGATTTCTATATTGCAGCCAAGGATCCTGAGGATTGAACATTTATTCGATCCCAGCTTTCCACTGATGTTAGAATCTCCCAAAAGAAGTTAAAACATCTGGAAAGAACACGAGCCTGTCCAGACAGGTGCACTTGGGTACATGCAGTTTCTCTGAATCCATTCATCAACATGTTTATGTATTTCCCAGCCTTTCCTGTCCACGGATACTTTATATAATTGAAATTTTATTGTATATTGTTTTTTCTCCAAAAAACAATATTATTTTCTTGATTAGAAGACTTAAATTTGCTTTTAAACAATATTTACTATCTAAAAAGTTACAGTGAAGAAAACAAAAGCCTTTTGTAAACTTATTAGCCAAAGGGCAGCTTTTATTAACATTTTGGCATATGTCTTTTTTTCTGTGCCATACAGTTGTATTTTTAACCAAAATGTGAGACTGTGCCGCACCTGTAGGCATGTAGTTCTACAGCATCACGGTGCTTGGCGGAGAACTAAGTTCCGCCCTTATCTGGGTTTTGATTTGATCTCCCATATCTCTGCAGGTGAAATTAGAGGCTGTCCAGCAGACGTGGCTGGCTGTGACTCTTGTGAGAGGCGTTTCTCCTTTAGGGGAAGTCACTGTCATTCCAGAATGGATATTCTGGGATGAACTGCAGAATCTGGTGCCGCTCACTTCCATAGTCAGGGAATAAGATTTCCTAGTTTGAAAATCATCTTAGGTGAGGTTCTAGGAATATGGCTTTTGGTATTTTTTTGTTTTTTGTTTTTTAAATGTGATCATAATTAAGCATTTTATTTTATTTTTCTTTCAATTTTAATTTGCATTAGTTTCAGGTGTACAGCATAGTGGTTAGACAGTCATATACTTTACGTAGTGTTCCCCTCAATATTTCCAGTACCCAGCTGTCACCATACACTGTTATTACAATATTACTGACTATTTTCCCTGTGCTGTACTTTACATCCCCATGACTTTTGTAACTACTGATTTCTACTTCTCAGTCCCTTTACCTCTTTCACCCAGTCCCCGAGCCCCACTTCCCTCTGGCAACCACCAGTCTGCTCTCTCTCTGTGAGCCTGTTTCAGTTTTGTTTGTTTGTTTATTTTGTTCTTTAGATTTCACATGTAAGTGAAATCCTACGGTACTGTGCCCATCAATAGACGAGTGGATAAAAAAGCTGGGGTACAGCCCTGGCTGGCGTGGCCCAGTGCATTGAGTGCTGGCTTGTGAACGGGGTGGGGGTTGCCGCTTTGATTCCTAGTCGGCATGTGCCTGGGTTGTGGGCCAGGTCGCCAGTGAGGAGCATGTAAGAGGCAACCACACATTGATGTTTCTCTCCCTCTCTCTCTCCCACTCTTCCCCTCTCTATAAAAATGAATAAAATCTTTAAAAAAAAAAAAGAAGCTGTGGTACATATATACAATGGAATATTACTTGGCCATAAAAGACAATGAAATCTTACCATGTGCAACAGCATGGATGGACACAGAGGGTGTTATGCTCAGTGAAATAAGTCAGCCTTGGAACGTGCCGTCCCCACGGTGCCTGTAGTGGTTTTCTGTGATGGCCCTTTCCTTCTGGTTCTTTCCCCCTCGTTGATCTGAGAGGTCACCCTCTTCCTGGCTCCACCACCCTACAGAAGAATTGCCTGGTGCTCCGTGGTGGGGCAGGAGCACCCTTGTCACGTGGAGAGAGGTGTCCACCTCTTAAAGGTCCTTCTGTCCCCTTGCTGCCCCCATACTATAGCGTGGCCATCCTGCTTTCTTATTTTCCGTGTAGGCAGGAAAGCCAACACTTGAAGGCCTTTGTCCAGAGTGTGAAGAGGTGGCTGAACAAACAGTGTCAGTTGAATTTCCACACCTTCTTTGACTTCAGAAAATATTCCAGGTGGGATTGGGGGAGTGTTTGAGGAGTGGCCCCTCTTGCGCTAACGTTGATCCGAGTCCAGCACTCCCGTTTGTGGTTGGGCAAGTCTGTCTGTCTCTCTAAGCCTCTGTCCATCTTCCTGTGTACACTGGGAATGATGCTGTATATTTCACCCCTTCCTAGGTGGTTCTGAGAATCGAATGGAATGTTCTAAAGCACCTTTTTTGAATTGCGAAGTGATCCTGGTGCCCTTAGTTTCTTCTCTAGGACCCCTGCCTCTGGGCACCTTTGTTTCCTGGTCCTCTGGTGCATTCTGCATGGATGCGCAAGGGGGTATGGGACACAGTCAGGGGCGTCTGAGCCTGGTTCTGCCTTTCTGGATGGGAGGCGGTTGGTCCCATCAGGTAATGGGACGAGGTGTGTGTCATCCACATGGCTTGCTGTGAAACCCATCCCTTGGGTCTTAAGTGAGTCAGGCCTGAGGGATGCGGCCTGAGGGATGCTCTTTACCTCGTTGACATAGCAGGTATTGTGGCTCCCGTGTCTCTTGCGATGCCAGCATTGCGAGTCCATTTGTGGTGCTGCCTCTGCTGTAGTTGCCTGCTTTTCTGTAGTGCAATTCCTCTAGGAATGCTTGAGGTCACTGTTACGTATTAATGTTCGTTTTCTGGGGAAAGAGCCCAAGAGTATCTCTAAAATCAATAAACGTGTCCTTGGGTGAGGATTTTTTTAAAATGAGAGGGGAGAGGGCTGTGCAGGCTAGGACAGAAGCTTGAGAGGCGGAGGAGGCTGGGACAGTCCAGGTTTCCATCTGGAGGGTGATGGTGTGTGTATGCAACATCCCATGCTTCAAGATGACACATTCCAAATGCACGCACAGCCCATGTGCCACTGGTCTCCCAGATCCCCTCTGGGAGACAGTCGTCAGAGCGAGCCGGACAGGAAGCCCTTCACCCCGCCTTATGAGAGTCAGCTGCCTGGCTCAATGAGTGGGGGTGCAAGGCCTGCTGACTCTGTTCTAGGGAAATGGCAAGGATTATCCCTGGGGTCCCCTCTTTTGAAGGACCTGCACTGACATTTCGTTGCACATGGTAAACTATTACTGAGTTTTTCCTGCAGGAGTCTGAGGGATTTGGAGACAGGCTGTTCCTTAAGCAGAGAATGAGCTTACTGTCTCAGATGACTTCAACTCCCATTGACTGCCTCTTTAAGGTAAGACCTCAGGAAGTCTTGGTGAGGAGCACTCCATTCTTCAGCATCTCAGTAGAATCCACAGGTCGTCCGCGTAGTTAAGCAGTAAACTTCCGCTTGCGCCCAGAGTGGGTGGTCGGAACGCCGGGGCGGCGTAGGCGGAATCAGCAGCTACCCTCATCCCCCAGCTTGTGCTGTGCTGTGGCTGCTCTGCACGGTTCACCGAGGGCCCCGGGCCTCCACACTGGAACCCCCTGCCCAGCTGTCCTCCTTTCTCCATTTGGCAAAGCACAGTTGGCCCTTCGGCCAGCTCAGTGGCACTTTACTGGTGGCCGTGGCAGCACGTGAACGTGCTCTGCACTCAGATCTCCACTGGGAGGCTGTCGAGGTGCCCTGCTGGGCAGCCATCAAGGACAAGGTGAGGGTGAATCTCCTCAAGAGGCCAGCCAGAGCCAGACTGGGTCCCATGGAGACCCAGAGAGCCTCCTGGGACATGTGCTCCTGCTCCCCAGAGCATCCCACGCCCTGGGAGACATTGCCAGGAGTCACAGGGGTGAGCCCTGCAGGTCTGGCTGTCGATGGGGCCTCCTGCTAATTGCAGCTTTTCCCTCCCCACCAAACCGAGGCTCTACCAGAAGCAAGAGGACAGGACCGAGGCTTGTTCTAGTGAGGCGTCAAAATCCACACTGAGGCCTCTAGACGCATTGCCTCCCTACTCCTGCTGCTTTGGGAATTTTGTCATGTTGTGGGTTTTTAATTACGGGAAGTTCTTATATTTGCAAATTACAAAAAATAAAAAAGTGGTGTAATGAACAACCACCCCAGATAGCCATCTCCCAGTCTTAGTTCATCTCTACCTCACCCACTTTCCCCATCCGTCCAAATTGTTTTGAAACAAATTCCGGAGAGCAAGTCAATTCATCATCCATCCATACATAAGTGTTTTCTGCAAGGACACGAAAACATTCACGGCTCAAAGAGCAAATAATTTCTTAATACTGATAGTATCTTTGATGTCACTTTTCAGCACATTGCCTCTGGTAACCAAAATGAAGTGGAACGACTTCTGAGCCAAGAAGACCAAGATAAAGATGCCATCCGAAAGATGTGCCACCCTCTGTGCTTCTGTGATGGCTGTGAGAGGCTTGTCTCTGGGTAAGAGGGCCCTCACGGAGGCTTAGTGCTCCAGGAAGCAGGGTGCTCGGGGCCTTGGTGGGACTCTTCTACTTCTTTCCCATGCTATTTTGAATGAGGCCCTTATCTTGGCCTCTCTCAGCTCTCTCTGCCGTAAAGTGGGGCCACTCACCTCTGCCTCCTTGGAGCATCAGACGGAATAAAGGTCATAAAAGTCCTTGGCAAGCTGCTGGGCTGGATACCAGGTTAGACAGGTACAGGGCCTGCCCCAGCCTGAGCAAGTGGGCTTAGGATGGGAGGAATGTCAGCTTCCCCCAGTAACCTTTTTGGTCTCACCTTAACCTTGTCAGGCTATTTTGCTGGGTGTCAAGGCCTAGAGGGGTGAGGTGGCAGAGAGGGATGCTGGAACTAGATGCTCAGTTCCTCACCCTGTGAGCAGGGGCTGGATTGTCTCTAGGACGCTACAGGAGAGGCCCAGCTTGGATCACATTCTGAGAGCGCTCTTGCAGTGCCAAGACCCTGGCATGGCCAGTTCGTCAGGAGGAGGCTTTGCCATGCCATTCCTAGGGTGTCTTTTTCTGTATCTTTTCTCTACTTTAGGAGGCTGAATGATCCCTCAGTTGTCACTCCATTCTCCAGAGATGACAGGGGTCATACCCCACTCCATGTGGCTGCCCTCTGTGGTATGTGGTTCTGGGTTGGCCTATTGTGGTTGTCAAGGCAAAGGGATGGAGCCAAGGGTGGCCCAGCAGAGACCTGAGGCCTGGCTGATGCGGTGTGGTGGAGCTGGGGAGGTAGAAGGAGGTGCGTCATGGTCCCACGCCCAGGGGCTTTGCTGGAACAGAAGAATAGCATGTGTTCTCGGGCCTTCCTGTGCTCCTCGGGGGCTGAAAAGCTTCCCCATGCTCTCACCACGAGGACACCTGACGCTGCCCTGGGCCAGTGCTCCAGGGAGGGAAGGCTTGAGTCCGCATATAAGAATCCTTTAGAATTGGGGTTCTCATATCCCGCTTTTAAAAAATAACTTTACTGTCTTTTAAAGTGCACATGCAAAGTAGAAAACACAAACTTCCCCAGTATCACTTGACATCCTCCTGTCTCCCAGAGATATAATTTTGATTTACGAGTATTTGGAATGTCCCCATGTTTGTGTGCATGTGAATATAAAGTACATGATATTGCGGGGGGCCACGCTATTCTGCGCTGTGCTTTTTTGCAGAACATTTCTCCTTGTCAGTGTTTTTTAACAGTTGCACAGTATTCCACCTTATGAATTGATGAACCATGGAATCTTCTGTGGGCCTCTAAGCGTCTTTTCCACCACCTTCTGTTGCTAAGAAGTGCATTAGAGCTGAGTCCGCTCTAAAAGCCACCCCAAAGTGCCCAGAATCTGCAGCATCTGACTTGACATTAGCTCCTGTTTCTCTTAAGCAGAAAAGTCCCTCCTGGCATGTGTCATGCCAGGAACAAGAGGATAAAATATTGCTGTGGCTCCGTACTTAGGGTTTGAAAGTCCTCTTCTCTTTCCTTTTCCACTGTGAAGTCTTTCTGTTCTGTAGGACAGGCAACCCTCATCGACCTCCTGGTTTCCAAAGGCGCTGTGGTGAACGCCACGGACTACCATGGGTCAACACCACTCCACCTTGCATGTCAGAAGGGCTATCAGAGCGTGACGGTGAGCAGGGGGTGATGGTGCCACCCCATGCAAGTGCTCGGATGAGCTGGAGTCCACATTTTGACTTTCCAGTTGTGCTGGCGGTGCCCCTCTGCGCCGCACTGGCTGTGCTGTGGCTACACAGGAGGGGCTGCGAGTCTAATATTCCTTCACCCCTGGACAAAACTGTGAGGTCTAGATTTGAAATGTCCTGATAATCTGGGGGTAGAGAGGTGGGGCTGTAGATTTTTTTTTTCTTTAATCTCTAAATTTTTTGTAAGGAAGGAGGAGAGTGACAATATCATTTAATTGTAGATTAGGTAAATAAGATTGAAAATGGGAACAAGTGGCCTCCCCCTTGTGAGACTGCAGGCCGGGCTTCGAGAGGAAGCGTGTGCCTGCCCTTGCAGTGTTGCTGCTGCTCATCTGCTTTCTCCTCCCCTTTGGAAGCTGCTGCTGTTGCACTATAAGGCCAGCACCGACGTGCAAGACAATAACGGCAACACCCCACTCCACCTGGCCTGCACGTACGGCCACGAAGATGTAAGTGCTGCTTGCTGCCCCGGCTGTGTGCGCCCTTTCTGACTCGTGAAGAAGTATGACTTTCTTATGAATTTAGTGTAGCATTTTGTGTTGATAATTACTGGAAGATTTGGTGTGTAATTTGTTGAATTTTAAAATTTTAAGTTTATTATAGATGCTGTGTTGCGCTAACAAACTGAAACTTAATTGCCCATTATCTTATTATAAAATTAAGTTGTTTTCATTCATCCTTGCTACCATCTGATTCTTATCTGTGTTCATATTCAGTTTTACCTTTTGCTTTTTTATAGTACTGTCAAGGAATTTTATAATTTCTATTTCTAGTTAATATTTAACAGTGTGTGTTATTTTTCCTAACCATTCTCTCGCCCCATTCTCTTCCTAGTAACATACAGATAGATTTATACAGACATAGGGTTGAGGCTGGGTTAGGTGGGTGATATGCAAAAACGAGGTCCTCCCCTACACATCTGTATGTGACTTGCTTTCCTAACTTAATGCACTATGGAAATCCTCTAGGTCAGTAAATGTAGATTTAGCCCATTCTTTAATCGCTGCAATAATTAGTTATGTGTGTTTTGTCAGTGTTCCCAAGACTGCCGCTTGGTTCAGTGAGTTGTGACAACACCCATGAAGTGTGGTCTACTAGGGCAGCTTATTGGGGCACTCAGGCCACATATTATTGGAGGCCAGTCACGTAAACACCCTCTGCCTGGAATGACCCGAATTCCAGACTCCCAGAGGAAAGCAGGTGTTCAGCATAATCCACATTGTTGTACAAACAAGTGAGGCACAGTGAGTGCTCTTATCAGGTAGGGAGCTGTGGACACAATCCGCAAACCCAGGCTTCCAAGGAATACCGCAGATCAGGGGCCAACCTTGCAATCAGGCCTTTCAAGGGATTGTGGTCTCCAGGCTGCCATGGTAATGCCTTTCTGCATGTGGATACAGCACGATTTATTCAGCCATCTCTTATGGATGGGCAGTTCAGTTCTTTTGGAAAAGCGATGTGCCTCGATCAGGTAACCTGGAACCCTTGAGTTCTGACTCTGTGTTACTGCACAGTCGCTTGGTTAGTGGATCCTGGATTGAACTGGAACCTGTGGAGTGCACAGATTTTGCCTGAAGCTTGAGATGTGAGTTAATGGCGGCATTTCCCAATTTCTCTGCAGTGTGTGAAGGCTTTGGTCTACTATGATGTGCAGTCGTGCAGACTAGATATTGGCAACGAGAAAGGAGACACGCCCTTACACATAGCTGCACGCTGGGGCTACCAAGGCATCATAGAGACTTTGCTACAAAACGGAGCATCCACAGAGATCCAGAACAGACTGAAAGAAACGCCCCTCAAGTGTGCATTAAACTCAAAGGTAGGTCTTTTTTTTTTTTCCTTAAATCTCAGAGAAGGAATATGACTTTAAAAAAATCAGTGTCGCCCCAGCTAGCGTGGCTCA
Organism: Mormoops blainvillei; assembly: GCA_004026545.1. NCBI lineage: Eukaryota > Metazoa > Chordata > Mammalia > Chiroptera > Mormoopidae > Mormoops > Mormoops blainvillei. The sequence continues at coordinate 62,698 of PVJD01004646.1, forward strand.
GCTGGTTGGGCATCATCTCACAAACCAAAAAGTCACCAGTTCAATTTCCGGCCAGGGCACATGCCTAAGTTGCGGGTTCAGTCTCCAGTCAGGGTGCTCATGAAAGGCAGCCGATCGATGTTTCTCTCTTACATTGATGCTTCTCTCCCTCTCTTTCTCCTTCCCTTCCCATCTCTCTAAAATAAAAATAAATTTAAAAATCAATATCCACAGATTAGGTCTTAGCCATGCTAGACAAATTGCATTAGTGCCCGAGGGCAGAACTTGGCCTGTATCCTTTCTGCTGAATTTGGAACCTGCTTGTTAATGGGTTTTACTTATTTATATTATTTTGAGTTTTCCCTTGTATTGTTCCAAGAGCTAGTCCCAGCAGAATTTGTCCCGGCGTCTGAGTGCTGTCGGTATATGAGCAAATGGAGTGGGTGAAAACCGGACAGTAGCTCTGAGCAAAAGCAGGGAAAGGGAACGGGACATGGAGGCAGTGAGGGTCAGAGCCCTGTTTTCCTGTTGCTTCTTCCTCGGCTCCTAAAATCCTTATCCTAATTTGGCCAATTTTGAACATCATAGGGTATTGTTTCTTTCATAAGTGATTCGTTAATGAACTGCTTATCCTTTCCTGGGAGGAAGTTCTGGGGACGTGTAATTTCAGCAACCCGCGAAAGTGCTCACTTCATGAGTGGGTAGGGAGTGGGAGGCTTAGGAAGAGCAGCTCCTCGTGCCACACCTCCCAGCAGGCAGAAGGCGTGTTCAGAGAAGCGTGTTCAGCCAGCTGGCCAGATGACACATAGAGCCACGGGCGGGATGTCCCAGGTCATCAGGCTGATTGTCTGAACGTCACTGATTCGTGGCTCACATAAACAGTTCCATTTTAATACATATCTCCAGTTGTCTCCCTCTGCACAGGCCCTCATTGTATTGAGGTGTTAACATGTCAAACGCTGTATATATTTGAGGTACAGGCATACCTTAGAGATATTGCAGGTTCAGTTCCAGACCACTGCAAGAAAGTGAGCCTTTTTGCTGGTGGAGGGTCTTGCCTTCAATTTATAAGAAACACAGTATCCATGAAGTGCAGTAAAGCGAAGCACAATAAATGAGGTACGCCTGTATACAACTGATGAGTTTGAAGATAAGTACACACATGTGAGAGCATCACCACAATCTATGCTATAAACATGTCCATCACTGCCCTGACAGGTGTGGCTCAGTGGGCTGGGCATCGTCCTGCAAGGCAAAAGGTCGTCAGTTTGATTCCCAGTCATGGCACATGCCTGGGTTCGAGGCCAGATGCCCAGCTAAGGGCGTGCGAGACGCAACTGATTGATGTTTCTCTTACATCAGTGTTTTTTTCCTTCTCTTTCTCCCTTCCCCTCTCTCTAAAAATACATAAAAATAAAATCTTTTAAAAATATGTATCTATCACCTCGAAAAGTTTTCTCTCATGTTCTTTATTACTATGTTTATGTGTATGACAAGAACAGCAGCAGTTTTAGAAGGTGAAATCCCTGCTCCTGACCCGAGAGGGTGCTGAGCCACACCCCCTGTGCTCTCACAGGGTCTCTACTTTGTAGCAGCCGCTGCTCCCATGGCCTGAGAAGTCCTGGAGGAGCTGAGGGCCCCTCTGCCCCTGTATCTTTTAACAGAGGCCCCTTCCCAAGGGAGGTCTGCAGAGGGAAGGAGACAGCTGCCTGCTTGGGTCTGCTCAGAGCTGCTCGTGGATGCCAGTGAAAAGGCCACACTTTATCCCTGCGGACAAACAGCCCAGGGGCTGAACAGGGCAGCCTTTGAGGCCCCTCCTGCGGCTGGGCCTCTCCTGTGCTCTGAGCCCGTTCATGGGACACACCAGCTGCTCCTTTCAGGCAGCAGGAGTGACGGTGTGGCAGAGGGAAGCCCAGACTTAATCCGTGTGATCCTGAATAAGTGTCCGCCCAGCCCAGGCCCTGGTTTCTCTGTCCCTCCAAGGGTGTGGCCGAGCTGCCTGGCCCTCTGAGGAGATGGGCAGTCACTAGGGTTTTACAGATGACGATGCTTTGGTGACCCATCTCATTTAGTACTTTGCTTGTCTCCTTGGTCCTCCTAGATTCTCACCGTGATGGAAGCCCACCATCTGTCCTTGGAAAGGAAGCAACAGTCTTCAGAGGTGAGTGAACAGGGCTGTACTCCTTGGCCCTTTTTGTAACCACGGCACCCTCTCTGGCCCTCACCTGTCTCTTCTCTGGTCGGGCTCCCTCACTGCAGGTCCCTGGGCCGCCCCCTCAGCATTCCATGGACTCCATCAGCCAGGGGTCCTCCACCTCCAGCTTCTCCTCTGTGTCCGCCACCTCCAGACAAGAGGAGCCCAGGAAGGACTACAGAGAGGTGAGGCCCCCAGACGTGAGGGCAGGGGGAGGGCTGTGTGGCCCTGTGCCACGGTGCTGGTTGAAGAGCCAGGGCCTGACGAGGGCTGCCCAGTTGGCCTGCTTCCCGTTACTGTGACTGCCTTGTCTGCAGCAGCGGAGCCGGGGCCCTGGAGAGGAGCCCCGACTGTCCTCACCCTGCTTGCCCTTCACAGTCTGCTCTCCCTGCAGCTCTTTGCTCTGTGGACAGTGGCGGGGGGTGTAAGAAAAGTACAAGTCACCTATAGGTCCACTGATGTAAAATCATTTTAGAAAGTAAATTTTCTCTGCCCTTACCTCCCACTCCATAAGCACCCCCGTCAACCAGAGGTGGGTCCCTCCTGATTTCTTGCGAAGTTTATGTAGACATTTACATGCACTCACACATTTTGTTTTATAAAAGCTGATTTATAGCCTGTATTTTTTTTTTCCATTTAATCTTAGAGCTTGTTCAGTGCCAGCCCACAAAGCAGACCACTGCTTGGTGTGCCACAACTCCTCCGCTCATTCCCCTGTGGACGGGGACCCTCCCTGACTCTACCTAAGACCCCTCCTCCCCTGTTACCGTGACTTGCTCTCAGAGGGCTTATCAAGCTTAGCTCAGTGCAAAAGCACAACAAAGAAAACCAAGAGACACACTCCAGAGTCTTAACAGAGACCTGGGCTCATGCTTGGGAGGGGTAAACCCTCATGTACCCTCAGCTAGCAGATAATGAGAGCTGAATATGTGTAGTTCTAAAGGGTGGCTGGCCTCCTAGGGAGGGCTTGTGCTTCAGAGTGGCCATCATTTCACTTTGTCACATAAATAGCAGTGTCATTTTATAGAACTTAAATGGTATGGGTTTGGTGCATACTAGCATCTCCTAGGATGTCCTTGTCTGAGCAGTATTAGGAACATCTCTGAAAGATACTGAATCAAGCCCTGGCTGGCGTGGCTCAGTTGGTTGGAGCATCGTCTCATAAACCAAAGGGCTGGGGATTCGATCCCTGGTCAGGGCACATACCTAGGTTGTGGGTTCAGTCCTAGGTTGGGGCGCATATGGGAGGCAACCACTCGGTGATTCCCTCTCTCTTTCTCTCTGTCCCCCCACCACTTTCCTTTCTCCCCCTTCTCTCTCTAAAATCAATAATCACATTTTTAAAAAGTTTTTAAAGAAAGATACTGAATCAAGTCTCTATAAATCAAGAGACAAATGATCCCTGACTGATGTGGCTGAGTGGGTTCGGCATTGTCCTGCAAACTGAAAGGTCACTGGTTCGATTCCCAGTCAGGGCACTTGCCTGGGTTGCAGGCCAGGGCCCTGGCTGGGGGCATGTGAGAGGCAACGGATCAGTGTTTCTCTCTCGCATTCATATTTTTCTCCCTCTTTTTCTTCCTCTCTTCCCTTCTCTCTAAAAATAAATAAGATCTTTGTAAAAAAAGACAAATGAGCCCTAGCTGGTGTGGCTCAGTGGATTGAGCGCCAGGCTGTGAACCAAAAGGTCGCTGGTTCAATTCCCAGTCAAGGCACGTGCCTGGGCTGTGGGCCCAGTCCCCAGTTGGGGGCATGTGAGAGGCAACCATTCAATCTTTCTCCCTCCCTTCCCCCTCTCTAAAAATAAATAAGTAAAATCTTTTTTAAAAAAGACGAAAGCTACTAGGCTTTCAGAATGTTGGTTTTATTTATTTTTTTGTTGATTGAATTTAGAGAGAGGAAGGGGGAGAGAGAGAGAGATGTTGATTTGTTATTCCACTTACTTATGCATTCATTGATTGCTTCTTTTATGTGCGCTGACCCACAACATTGGTGGAACTAACCCACTTAGTTAGCTGGCCAGGACTTACTATTTTATTTTTTATTATTTTATTAAAAGTATTTTTCTAACATTCTTTTTCCTTTTATTAAGGTAGAAAAACTTTTAAGAGCAGTTGCTGATGGAGATCTAGAAATGGTGAGTTTGTAGAAGTTCTTTTTTTTAGATCTCTTCCTTGATCTCATTCGTTGGGGCTTTTTTTTAGATTTTATTTATTTATTTTTAGAGAGAGGGGAAGGAAGGGAGAAAGAAAAGAGAAACATCAGTGTGTGGTTGCCTCTCACGCTCCCCTACCGGGGACCTGGCCCGAAACCCAGGCATGTGCCCCAACCAGGAATCGAACCAGCAACCCTTTGGTTCACAGACCAGCACTCAGTCCACTGAGCCACACCAGCCAGGGCTAGAAATTCATTTTTAAAAGCTTGCTCTCAATTGAAAACCATTGTACTTCTGTTTCTTGTTTCCAGTTCAGTTAGGAGCTGTGTGGCTTCTTTGTTCACTTTCACACAGAAGAGGGTGCATTTAATAACTATTTGGTAATAGCAATGTGACATTTCCACCCCTAGGAATGAGACAAGTGGACAGAAAGCCGCATAGTGAGCATGTCCCTGCCTCTTACACATTCATATGGGAGGGTAGGGAGACGTTGGCAAGAGGCCAACCCACATCGAGGTCACAGTGTGGGCTCAAAGCCTGGGCCGACTAGCTGGGAGCAAGGTGAGCAGACAGGGTTGTGGGTGAGGGGAGGTGGTGGAGGCGAGGGCAGAGTGCAGAGGGCGTTAGCATGGCCCTTGCAGAAGTTGGGGACAGCTGGGACACCTGGGCCAGGAGGCCGAGGGCTGAGGCTTGGGGCTCCAAGGAGTCACAAGCAATTGTCTGGATGAGATGGTGCTGACTGATCTGGGTGGGAACCTACTGAGGACATCCTGGCAGGAGGGAAGGTGCCTGTCCTAATCCTCACTGTCAGGTGACTGGGAACATCTGTGGTGAGATCCCTGGGGGATGGAGACTGCCTCCATGAGATTCCTGCAGGCGGTTTCCCTGGCTTGCCTTTGGCTTCCTGAAAGGGATTTGTCTTGCCCTCCACTTTAAAAGGAGGAGGAAATTAGGCGCTCAGCAAATTAGGAGCTTACAAGAGAACTTTACCACTATGTGTGTTTCAGCAGTGCTTTTCGCTGATGATTGAGTTTGAGATGGCGGACAGAAATTACTGGAATCTGACTATAACAGCCCACGAGATAGTAAGAATCCGAGTGTGGTTATTGGTGTGTTAGACTTTGCCCGGAGGCCACTGTTAATCCATTGGACTGATGCAGTGTCTCTGTACCTGGCGGATGTTGCAGTGTTCCTTTCAAGAGAACTGCCCCAGGGGAACCCAGTGTTCTCTGAGGGAAGCAAAGGCAGACATTAGGCACCCTAAGAGCCATGGTGCGAGCCAGTGGTGTAACCTGTGTGGAGAAGAGCTTACCATTGTCGCTGTGTCATCACATGTCTGCTCTTCTTCCTTCTGTGGCCAGGTGAGGGGGCTAAGGTCACTCATGAAGGAGGTTGGCAGAGACACACTGCCCAGTGCCTGTGGGGACCCATCCAAACTAATCTACATATGCGATAGAGTCCAGCGCCCTGCCCGGGGCCACCTGCCCTCAGCAGCCTGCCCCCTTCTTGCTCCCGTTCTCAACAGGAGGACCTGCCCTTGGTCTCTCTCAGCTAGCCTGGCGGGTGAGACCCCTGATTGTAGGCCTTGGTGTTTCCACCCTGACCAGTGTCTGCTATTTGGGATGTGAAGGGACCTAAGAGGAGAGAAGCTTGGGGTCAAAGAGGGACCCTGGAACCCTTTGTCAGTCCTTGCAGGCATATGCTGACTTCCTCAGTGCTGGAACCAGGCCTAAATATGTACTTAGATTGTTTTCTTTTCTCAAATTTAACATCCCAGAAACTAGTCTTCATAAAATTGACCTGTTTGGGGGTCTTTTCAGTGCTCTCATTTGTGGGCTAGTGCATGACAGTGGGAAGGACAGTGGTGGAAGGCGGCAATCACCGCTTCCTGGGTGCGTGGTGCTAAACACGTTGCTGACCTCTCGGAGTGAGTGTCCTCCCGGGTCGGAAGGGAGGAGCGTCCAGTTAGGACGCTCTTACCGAATGCTGCGGGACCAGGGTTTTGAAGCAGCACCAGTCTGGCCCTTTTTTAAGATAGAAAAAAAGAACCTCTAACACAAGCTACAGAAATGGTAGCTTAATCTCCCTACATCACCACGGAAAGGGTTTAGAAAGGCTTGATTGCGCCCTGGAGTCTTTGTGAGCAGCAGCTGTCCTTTTTTAATTGCTTTGGTGGTTAAAGAAGCCTAGACCCTGAGAAAGGGGGAGCCGGCGGGGGAGGTGGGAGGGAGGAAGGGAGACTGACTGACTGATTAAGACACTGTAGCTTGTAGAGGAGCTAATGATGAGTTTTGAGCCCCTGTTTCTCTTTACTGTGTGACACCAGGTACGTTACCTTTTGGAGTGGACAGACGAGGACCTGGATGATGTGGACAATGCTGTCAGTGCCGTGGATCTTGAGTTTTGTCACCCCTTGTGCCAGTGCCCGAAATGTGCTCCAGCCCAAAAGGTTTGGCTTTGCTTCTGTTGATGGAGGTGGCGATAGGAGGGAAAATTCTTTTCTTTCCCTTGAGAAAGTTGTCTGCTTCTCAGCCAGCTAGCTTCTGAGTGGCTGGTTGTGGGCTCTCCTGAGACATGGTGGGGTCTTTAGCTCAGGGTGGAGAGAAGCCAACACTAGTACAGGACATGGCTTGGGCTGCCCGCCTCCTGAATAGGAGGTCAGTGAGCGGGGATGTCCACGTGTGCTTAGTGTTTCACCTGCTGTCCGGGCCCCTGAGTCACAGGCAGGAGTTGAGAAATAGACATGCCTGAGGGTCTCCGTGCATGTGGCTGCATTCCCCTGGGGAGACTGCGCTCGAGGCAACATGCCGCTGCCTCTGCCCACGTTGGTACGTCTTCTGTGGCAGACATATCCCCTGTACCATCTAGTTCCCCTAATGATAACAGTTTGCAAAACCATAGAACAGTATTACAACCAGGATATTGACATGGATACAATCCATCCACCTTGTTCAGATATCCCCAGTTTGGCCTGTGCTCGTGGCTTTATGTGTGTGTATTTAGTTCTATCCAGTTTTGTCACATATGTAGCTGTGTGTAGCCACCGCCACATTCAAGGTGCAGAACAGTTCGCTCACCACTACACCCACCTCTCTCTGTCGCCCCCACCCTGCCATCCACTAATCTGTTCTCCATTTCAAAAGTGTTGTACAAATGTAATCAAAGAGCATATAACCTTTTGGGATTGACTTTGTTCACTAGCCTGATTCCAAGCTGTTGCCTGTAGTGAACGGTTTATTCCTTTATTGCTCAGCAACGCTCCCTGGTAGGCCTGTGCCCCCGCTGGCTGAACCGTGCACCTGCTGAAGGACACGAGGGTTGATCCTGGATGTGGGATATTACACATAAAGCTGCTCTGTACATTTGTGTACAAGTTGTTGTGAGAACATAACATAGTTCTCAATTCTCGAAGGTAACTGCCCAAGAATGCAGTTACTCACATGATAATTACATGGTAATTCTGTGGTTGGTTTTATAAAGAATGATGGCATGGTTTTACCATTTCCCATTCCCAGCAGCAATGTACGAGCGGTCCAGTTTCTCCACGTCCTCGCCTGGGTTTGGTGTAGTCGCTCTTTTTTATTGTAGCCATTCTTGCATTCCCCAGTGGCTGACGAGATCGAACCTCTTTTCCTGTGCTTATTGGCCATCTGTGTACGTTCTTCAGTGAAGCGTCTGTTCATTTCCTTTGCCCACTTTCTTGTTTGTTTTTTTCTTTACTGTTGAGTTTTAAGAGTTCTTTATATATTCTAGATTCTAGCTCTTTGTCAGATACATGGTTTGCAAATATTTTTTGGTCTATAGTTTGCTTGTAGCTTCTTCACATGGGTTTTCACAGAACTTTTCAATTCAGAAGTCCAGTTTATCGATTTTTCCTTTTATAGATTGTGCTTTTGGTGTTAAGTGTAAGAACTCTTCGCTTAGCTCTAGATTCCAAAGATTTTCTCCCGTTTTATTTTCCTAAAAGTTTCATAATTTTACATCTGACAGTTAAGTCCTTGATGAAATTCGTGTTAAATCTTGTGCAGGGTGTGAGGGTTAGGCTGCGGTTTCTTTTTTGCCAGTGGGCGTCCCCTGCTCCAGCATCATTCGTCGGAGGGCCGTCCCTACTCCTCCTACTGCTTTTTGGGCCTCGGCTGACTGTGGCGCAGGTCTGTTTCTGAGCCCCCTGCTCTGTTCCACTGACCGGTGTCCTTCCCTCGACCAGCGCCACCCTGTCTCGATTGTCACAGCTGTGTAGGAAGCCTTAATATTGGGGAGAGTGATTCTTCCTAATTTAGTCTTCTTTGCCAGGAACGTTTTAGCTCTTCTAGGGCCTGTGCCTTGCCATATAAATTTTAGAATAAGCTTGTCTGTGTATACACAAAACCTTGTTAAAATTTGATAGGAGTTGCATTAAAACTGTAGATCAGTTTCGAGAGAAATAACACCTTTACTATGTTGCATCTTCATGAACATGGCGTGTCTCCGAAGTGTTTATACCTTCTCTTATTTCTTCATCAACATTTTCTGATTTTCAGCATACAAACCCTGTCCGCGTTTTGTTAAATGTCTACCTAAGTATTTCATTTTCTTTCAAGCAGTTGTCAACAGCATTGCATACACAGTGTGCGCTCGTGTGCTAGCTCTCTAACTCAACGTGCGTTCCATTCTAAGAAAACTCATTTGACTTCACAAAATAGATAGAGTGGTGTTATCCTTTGGGTTGCCAAATTATACTACCTTATGTAAAAAGCTTCACCGTGGGTTTCTCTAACCTAAGAATACTGAAATGTCTATTTCTCATTCACATGTAGCTTTTCAGCTGCAGGGTGATGTGTATACAGGGCTGTGCACTGTTGTTCTGATCCCATGCTGCTGGATAGGTGCAGTCCAAAAGGTTACACCCGCTAGGTGGGTGGCTATGAAAAACATAGGATTAAAAGGGCAGATGACTTCCGGCCAAGATGGAGGCGTAGGTAGACGTACTTTGTCTCCTCGCACAACCAAATGAAGGACAACGACAAATTTAAAAACAAAAAATAACCGGAACTCCCAGAAAATCAAACTGTATGGAAGTCTGACAACCAAGGAATTAAAGAAGGAACATTCACCCAGACTGGTAGGGGGGCGGAGACCAGCAGCCAGTGCCCAGAGGACATGCAGCAAGGCTGCGGCTGGCGGAACAGGTGGTCCCAGGTTTGCGTGCGGATAAGCCGGGGGAACAACTGGGGAGTGAGAGAGACTGTGTAATTCAGGGTTCCAGCATGGGGAAAGAAAGCCTCAAAACCTCTACCAGGAAAACCTGTGGGGTTTGCAGTGGCGGGAGAAATGGCCAGCCTCACAGGAGAGTTCATTTGAGAGACCCACAGGGTCCTAGAACGTACACAAACCCACCCACCCGGGAATCAGAACCAGAAGGGCCCAATTTGCTTGTGGGTAGCGGGGTAAGTGACTGAAAGCCAGCCGAGGGCCAACCAAGAGGAATTGTCCCCTCTCAGACCCCTCCCCCACATACAGTGCTACAAGGCAGTGTCAAGGGTTGCTCTGCCTTGGTGAATACCCAAGGCTCCGCCCCTCAAACATAATAGGCATGCCAAGACAAAAAATATATAATGCCCAAAGGAAAGAACAGATCAAAACTCCAAAAATAGAACTAAGCGATGAAGAGACAGCCAACCTAACAGATGCAGAGCTCAAAACACTGGGAATCCGGATGCTCACAGAATTGGTGGAGTATGGTCGCAAAATGGGGGCAAAAGTGAAGGCTGCACAAACTGAAATAAAGCAAAATACACAGGGAACCAACAGTGAAGGGAAGGACACTGGGACTCAAATCAACGATGTGGAGCAGAAGGAAAGAAAAAACATTCAACCAGAACAGAATGAAGAAATGAGAATTCAAAAAGAAGAGGAGAGGCTGAGGAACTTTTGGGACAACTTTAAACGTTGCGACATCCAAATCATAGGGGTGCCAGAAGGAGAAGAGGAAGAGCAAGACATTGAAAACTTATTCGAACAAATAATGAAGGTGAACTTCCCCAATCTGGCAAAGGAAATAGACTTCCAGGAAGTCCAGGAAGCTCAGAGAGCCCCAAAGAAGTTGGGTCCAAGGAAGCACACACCAAGGCACATCATAATTATGTTACCAAAGATGAAAGATAAGGAGAGAATCTTAAAAGCAGTAAGAGAAAAGGAGACAGTTACCTACAAAGGAGTTCCCATAAGGCTGTCAGCTGATTTCTCTAAAGAAGGGGCTGGAAAGAAATATTCCAAGTCATGAAAGGCAAGGGCCTACATCCAAGAACACTCTGTCTGGCAGCTCTCATTTAGAATGGAAAGGCAGATAAAGTGCTTCCCAGACAAGGTAAAGCTGAAGGAGTTCATCATCAGCAAGCCCTTGTTACATGAAATATTAAAGGGACTAATCTAAGAAAAAGAAGATAATCAAAAATATGAACAGTAAAATAACAATAAACTCACAACTATCAAATAATGAACCTGAAAAAACAAAAACAGAAACAAACTAAGCAAACTGCTAGAACAGGAACAGAATCACAGAAATGGAGATCACATGGAGGGTTATCAGCGGGGAGGGGGAGGGTGGGGAATGGGGAAAAAGGTATAGAGAATAAGAAGCGTAATTGGTCAGTACAGAAGGAGGGTAAGAATAGTACAGGAAGGGGAGAAGCCAAAGAACATATATGTACAACCCATCGACGTGAACTAAGGGGTGGGGTGCAGGGCAGAGGGGAATAAAGGAGAGAAAACAATGGGACAATTGTAATAGCATAATCAATAAAACATTTAAAAGAAAAAAAAAAGGGCAGATGATGTTTCAAAAGATATGATGGGAAGTAACAAAGCCCCCAGGCCATCAGTGAGTCTGTGTGGCTAGAGGCAGTTACTGCATCTCTGTTTTGCTTTTTTCTCATTTTTCTACACTCTGTTCTTCCCCACCTCAGTTCATTCATTGTACAATAACAAGAAGCTTAAAACACATTATAATATCTGTTGAATTTATTGGATAAAGTCTTATGTTCCCTGAGCTTTTAGAAACTCTCATCTTTTCTTCTTTTTGTAATTTCTCAAAAAGACACAAAACTAAATCGTTTCATGTCTGTGATTCAATTAAAATGTGCCCCAACTCCATTCTATGGTGTATTTAGAGTTAAAAAGAAAAAAGCCTTTACCGAAGTATAATTTACATAAAATAAAGTACAGCAGGTCCTCAAATAATGTTATTTCAATGTAACACTGATGAGATGCTACAGGAATTTAACTCTTCTTCGTATCAGTTAGCCGATGGGAAAATTGGTTTAGTTACACATCGCGTTGCTTAACATTGCAGAACCTATGGATGGTGTTAAGTGAGGACTTACTGTACATCCATGTGAAGTACACCATTGAGTGAGTTCCTTCATGTGTGTACACGCATAAAGCCATCACCACAATCAAGAAACAGAGCATTCGCATCGCCTCTGAGAACTTCCTAGTTTTGCTGTGCAGCTCTTCGCTTCCTCCCCTCCTCCCTGGCCCGGGCACAGACAGTTTGTCAGATACGCATATTGCACACATAACCACTGATCCGCTTTGCGTCATTACAGACGCACTGGCATTTTCTAGAATTGTTTGTGAATGGAACCATACTGCACACACTCTCGAGTCTGGCTCTCTTTACTCAGCAGAATGTTTTTGAGATCCATGTTTCATCAATAGCTCATTTCTTTTTATTGCTGGGTAGCATTTTGTTGAATATACCGTAATTTGCTTATCTAATCACCTGTTGGTGGGCATTTGAGTTGTTTCTGTTTTTGGCTTTGTGAGTAAAATGACTGAATATTTGTGTATGTCTTTGTTTAGATATGTTTACTTGGGTAAATACCAAGAGTATAATTGCTGGGTCACACAGTTGAGTGTTTGTTGAACTTTGTAAGGAACAGCCAGCTTCCCACAGTGACTATAGCATTTGCCCACCCCAGCCAGCAGCTGTGAGAGCTCGAGCTGCCCCGCAACCTGTTAGCACTTGGTATTCTGACTTTTTCACTTTAGCCATCATCCTGGTAAGTGCGCAGTGGTATTCCGTTGTGTCCCCCCACACCGACTTGATTTGCTTTTGATTTTTTGAGACATAATTTACATACAGTAAAATTCACTGTTTAAATTTAGCTTAGGTTTTTTTTTTTAAGATTTTATTCATTTTAGAGAGTGGGGAAGGGAGAGAGAAAGAGGGGGAGAGAAACATCTGTGTGTGAGACATACATCAGCCAGTTGCCTCTCACACACCCCCAGCCAAGGGACCTGGCCCGCAGCCCAGGCATGTGCCCCGACTGGGAATCAAACCGGACCCTTTGTTCACGGGCCGGCACTCGGTCCCCTGAGCCACACCAGCCAGGGCAAATGTAGCTTAGGTTTTTAAAGCGGTGACATTTTTAATCATCAGAAAGTGAACTAGATAACCAAAGTTTTAATCCTTGATCAGTCACAGAAAACATTGACAAATTAATTCCACTATCAAAATGTATGATTCCACATCACAATGTTTCTTTTTAGTTTTATGGTTTATAAATCAGTTTTTTTACGCTTTTAATTACTCATTGATTATATCACATGATTGATTTTAAAACTAGTGTGAATAGTAAGGTAGTTTCATGACAAAAATGAAGGTGAACTGTGGAGATAAGTAGCAAACACTTTTATGAGGTTTGACAAATGAATTCAAGGTCTCACCACCAGCAGCAGCACAGTGGAGATGCAGAATATGTCTGTCACCCCAAAGCAGCCCTCCCTCCGCCCCTTTGTTATCCCCGGCCTCCCGCTCAGCCCCAGTGATCAACTCGATGATCATGGTCAAGGACCTGATGATCCAGGGTCGCTGACCTGTTTTCTAACCCGTTGGTTTTGTCATTCATGGTTTTGATCTGCATCTCCCTGAGAGCTAAAGATGCTATTTTACATTTATTGACTGGCCATTCGCTTGTCTTCTTTTGTGAAAAGTGTTTTCAAATCTTTTGAATTTTTTTTTTAAAGTTAGACTGTGTTACTGAGTTGTAAAAGTTTTTTGTTCATTTTTAAAAAATTCTTGTTGGTACAAGTCCCTTGTGAGATACACATGTTGCAAATATTTTCAGCCATTCAATGATTTGACTTTTTTCCTTTCTTTTGCTTTTCTTTCTTTCTTTTTTGAGAATTTTTGTAAGAGCTTGAGCCAAATTGGCAATATAAGCTAGGATTTCAGATGTTCCTGCCTTTTGATTTTCTTTTCATTCTTTCTTTTTTGGTCAATATTTATTATTTATTTTCTTAGAAGGCAGTTTTTCATAGTTTACTAATATACCATATAAAAATTTTTCAGAAAAATGAGCAGTTATCTATTTAAAGATATTGCCATTCCTCCAGAAATTATGGGAGTTCCTTAATCAGTTTCAGTAAATATCAAAGTTAAGCTCAGGAAAAAATGATGTTGATTTATTTGTGAAGTTCTCCTCCTGTTAGCCTAATATACCTCAACACATCAACACATCTCCAGAGAGACATTATGTTTTAGTGGTCTCAGTCTTGGGCTCTGGAGTTGAGCTTGGGTTTGAATATTAGATCCTCCATTAACAAGGTGTTTGACTTTGCATATGTTAACTTTTGGATATGACTTCGGTTAGTTAACATCTCAGGTCTCAGTTTCCTTATCTTCTGTGAGCTCCAGTAAGCATTTGGCTTTTAAATTGTATTTCTCATAGCATTTTTGTAACAGAGGGTTTTCAAGTTGTCTATTCCATAAAGTTGCCACAGTCAGATTCTCTCTGGCTCTGTTTGGTCTGTTCATCCATCTGAATGTATTGCCTGTAGCTTTTTAGTCTGGTGAAATCAACCTTCATAGGGACAAATGTATCTGAATTTCAACTGATGTTCTTAGTGTGTCGTACAAGATCAGCACAGAACTTGGAATCTCCTTTAAGCACACACTGGACAGTAACATCACAGTATATTATGTCTTTTATAACATCCTTAGCCGGCTGCTCAGTTCTGTCACAGTGATGCCATGAGATATGAGGACATATTCCACATCTCCAGAATAGTGCTCTGGGTACATGAATGAGTTCGAGTCATTCCCTGGCCAGTCATCGTCCATAATCTCCACGCCTCACATAGTCTGGCGCCTCCGCTCCTGGCCACGTTTCCCCAGGGAAAGTGGGAAGGTTCATTTTCTCGGTCTTTTTTAAAGAGCAAAGATTTACAATTTTTAAGCCTAGTTTATAAAAGTTTTCTTTTATGTTTTTGCTTTGTGTCTTATCTAAGAAACCTTTGCTTATCCCAGTGTTGCAAAGATTTCTGTGCTGTCTTCAAGTTTTATAGTTGTAGCTAAAACTTTTACATTAGGTCTGCATTGCATTTTAATTTTTGTTTTGGTGTGAGATAAGGGTTGATGTGCAGTTTTTCCATGTATGGATACTCAGTTGTTCTAGCATCATCTGTTGAACAGAGTTGCCCTTCCTTGTTGAATTGCCTTGGCATAATACGGTATTATTTTATGAGTTGCCTTCTTGAAAATGAAAGTTAATCCTTGACTTCCATTCCTTTCTAAAATAGTTGGGAATTCACCTGTGGGCAACCTGATTCCGGACCCCACTGTGAGCTCATTTTTTGCTGAGGGGTTGTGGGGGCAGATGGCTTCAGTCCCTTCAGCCCGGTTTCTTAAATACTAATGACATTTCCATTTCTGTCTTCTGCACTTACTAGAAACTGTCAAAGATTCCTGCCAATGGGCTTGGTGTAAATGTGACCAACCAGGATGGCTGCTCCCCACTACACATTGCTGCCCTTCATGGCCGGGCAGAACTCATCCCTCTCCTTCTGAAGCACGGTGCCAGTGTGGGTGCCAGAAACACAAATCACGCTGTCCCGCTCCACCTGGCCTGCCAGCAAGGCCACTTTCAGGTACAGGTTGTCTCTCGGACAGTGTTAACGGTGCTTGCTTTTGGTTAGAACCCCACTTGGGGACGCTACGGAGGGCCTGGGTTTGCCAGCTGGCCCAGAGCACTGGCCCCTTTCCTTCCTCTCAGCCCGAGATTCAGAGGTGCATGTGGATGGACCACTCAGGAACAGAGCACAGAATTCTGATGCTTCTGGGAGTGGAGCCAAGGCCCCTCCCACTGCCAGTCACATCTGGGCGGCACAGAGGCTGTCATTCTGATTCTGACCCCAGAGGAGCTATCTGTGGTGCTTGGGGGTTGGTCATCGAGGGCTCTGGCTTTGTGTCAACACCTTGACGTTCCGCAGCCCTTGGTCTGTGCAGAACAGGCCGGCACCGCGTAGAGCACAGTACCCGAGATGGGGACCAAGAGAGAACTGTGGCATGATTGCCTTTTGTAAAGTCTCCTCTTCCATTTTGAAAATCACCTACATTTTTTCATTTTCCCTTAGTAGTTCTAATGTAAGTAAGCTTTTTGAAGTCAGGAACCGTATTTCAGGTCCTCCGTCTCTCTCCTAACACCTCACATAGTGCTTCAAGCATCAGTTTCCTCATCTGTAAAACTGGAATTATAATTCCAGCTCTCTGTGGGATAGAGCCTATGATTAAAAGAAAAAAAAGAAAAACAAAACAAAAACAAGTACCTGGCACACGACCCACCCTCAGCAAATGTTAGGCTGTCCCCACCCCTCCCCAGGCCCTTCAGCTGGTCTGCTTCCTCCTGAGGTCAGGTCTGTGTCTAAAGAGCCTTCTGGATAAACTTAGCAAAAAGTCAAAAGGATGCCAAGTTAAAGAATTTCTCCCTGCCAGTTTTAATTAAGGCTGAAAATTATCCTTCTCTGGGCTAGGTGGTGAAGTACCTATTAGATTCCAACGCAAAACCCGATGAAAAGGATATAAGTGGAAACACACCCCTCCTTTACGCCTGTTCCAGCGGCCACCATGAAGTCGCAGCGCTGTTGCTACAGGTAAGGGCCCCCGCAGTCCCGGAGCTGCTGACGCTGGTCAGTGGTGGGCATTCATCAGGTGGCGAGCCCCTGGCAGCGCACCGAAGAGGGCCGTGGCTTGCCCTTTGCTTTAAGCTGCCCCTGGAGAGAGGAGCTTTGCATGAGATTTCCATGCAGTGGTTCTTGGATGAGAAATGGGTCTCAGGGTCTGTGCTGCCTCAGGGAGGCAGAGCGAAGGATGCAGACACTGCTTTTGCTGAAGGTTTGGATCTTGCCTCGTTTACCTGCAGAGTAGATTGAATTGTATGAGGGTAAGTCAAACTCTTACCTTTAGCGAGTTGAATGTCCTCTGTCGCTTTTTTTTTTTTGTCTCAATAAAGATTATATGTGTTGATTGTAAAACAAAGAATTTAAAGGAGGGGAAAACCCAACTTGCCTGTCATGACGCTATTACTCAGAGGCAACTCATGTCAGGGGACTGTAAAAAATGTGTACAATTTAGATCAGTATTATCTCCTGTCTTGCTTATTTTCACCAAAGGTACAAAATTCTTTTATTAAAATCTCAATTTTTATATGGAGGAAATCTAATTTCCACTTAATTTTTTTTAATTTTTAAGGTTTTTAGGACTTTTAAGTTGTTATTCTCTTACAGTTTCCCCATATTTTCCTCCTTTTCCCCCTCCACCCAGCCCACCCCCCACTCCCACAGTCAGTCCCCACACCTTGTCCTTGTTCCTGGGTCATTCATACATGTTTGTTAATTAGTCCCTTCCCCTTCTTCCCACCATTATCCCTCTCAGGCCTCCCATCTGGCCATTGTCAGTCTGTTCCATGTTTTCGGTGTCTCTGGTTCTATTTTGCTTGTTAGTTTATTTTGTTCGCTAGATTCCTCTTATAGGCGAGATTATATGGTATTTGTCTTTCACTGACTGGCTTATTTCACTTTGCATAATGCTCTCCAGTTCCTTCCATTCTGTCCCAAAAGGTGGGACTTCCTTCTTCCTTCCTGCTGCGTAGTATTCCACTGTGTAACTGCACCGCAGTTTTTCATCTGCTCGTCTACTCAGGGGCACAGGGCTGTTTCCGACACTTGGCTGTTGTAAATGGTGCTGCTATGAACATAGGGGCGCATACGTTCTTTTGCATTGGTGTTTCGGGATTCTTAGGGTATATTCCCAGCAGCGGAATCACTGGGTCACAGGCAGTTCCATTTTTAATTTTTTGAGGAGATTCCATACTGTTTTCCACAGTGGCTACACCAGTCTGCATTCCCACCAACAGTGCACTAGGGTGTCCTTTTCTCCACATCCTCACCAGCACGTGTTGTTGATTTATATGACAGCCATTCTGATAGATGTGAAGTGGTATCTTGTGGTTTTAATTTGCACCTCTCATGGCTAGTGATGTTGAGCATCCTTCATGTGTCTGTGGGCCTTCTGTATGTCCTCCTTGGAGAAGTGTCTGTTCAGGTCCTTTTTTTCTTAATTGGGTTATTTGTCTTCCTGATGTTGAATCATGTGAGTTCTTGACATACAAGGTCTGGTAGAAGTAACACCTGCTTGAGTGTGGTTGGTAGGGTAAGGATACGGGTATAATGACTTATAGTTTTAATTTGAACATTTCACCTAAAATGTCATATGGTGTGCCTGAGTGTGATATTGTTATGTTACAGAATTACAAGTTTATGCTTTTGTAATTTAAAAAGGGTGTTATTTGTGCCAGACCCTGTATTTTGAAGATTAAACCCTTGTCCAAGGTATCATTGGCGAATATGTTCTCCCATATGGTTGGTTCTCTTTTCATTTTGATGATGTTTTCTTTAGCCGTGCAGAAGCTTTTTAATTTGATGTAGTCCCCTTTGTTTATTTTTCCCTTTATTTCCCTCACCCTAGGAGATATATCAGCAAAAATACTGCTACCCGGGATGTCTGAAATTTTACTGCCTGTTTTCTACTAGGACTTCTGTGGTATCATGACTTAGACTTAAGTCTTTTTCCATTCAGAGTTTATTCTGGTGTGTGGTGTAAGTTGGTGGTCTAGTTTCATTTTCTTGCATTTATCAGTGCAGTTCTCCCAGCCCCATTTATTGAAGAGCCTATCTATACTATATTGTATGCTCATATCTGCTTCTTCAAATATTAACCAACCATAGAGACTTGGGTTTATTTCTGGGCTCTCTGTTCTGTTCCATTGATCTAAGTGTCTGTTCTTATGCCAGTACCAGACTGTCTTGATTGCAGTGGACTTGTAGTACAGTTTCATATCAGGTATTGTGGTCCCTCCAACTTTATTCTTCTTTCTCAAAACTGCTGAGGCTATTCGGGGTCTTTTTTGGTTCCATGTAAATTTTTGGAGTATTTGTTCTAGATCAGTGAAATATGACATTGATATTTTAATAGGGATTGTGCTGAATCTATAGGTTGCTTTGGGAAGTATGGATATTAAAAACCTCAGTTTTTAATTATTGCATAACCAGTAATGTACCATATAGCATTTGTTTGTGTAACTGTTCCTGCTCTATACATTTAGGTGACTTCTGTTTTTTTCCTGCCATAATGATAAATACTGCAGTGAATATCTCTGTACATACACCTTTTTCTCAATATTACTTTAACTCCAACATTTTAAGAAAAATTTCAGATATACAGAAAAGTTGAATTTTATAGTGAACCCCCATCTAGATTCTGCATTACTGACCTTTAGCACTCCTTTTGATTGTACTCTTTCTCCTAGCACGGGGCCTCCATTAACGTCTCTAACAATAAGGGCAACACAGCACTGCACGAGGCTGTGATAGAAAAGCACGTCTTCGTCGTGGAGCTGCTGCTGCTTCACGGAGCATCGGTTCAGCTCTTGAACAAGAGGCAGTGCACAGCTATAGACTGTGCTGAGCAGGTGAGTGGGAGGCATCCCAAGCTCCGTCACCGCTCACTTCAGATAATCCTGTTGTAAACCAGATCTGAAATAGCAGTAGCCAGACTGCCGAATTGCCGTGCCTGAAGTCTGCCAGTGTGGCTGAACATCTGGTCCTTGGTCGCCTGGTCAGAAGTGGGCCGCTCAGGAGCAGTTTTCAAAGACCTGAGGAGAGGCTCTCCCACCAACTGCAGGTCTAAGGCCCTAGTCTGGCCCCGATGAGCAGTCAGGTCCTCGCAGGGAAGTAGCAAGTTGAGACAGCGTCCCGGTTTCACCCTCCCTGCGCTGGAAATACACCTGTGCTCTGAGCAGCACGGTGGAGAAAGTTTGTTTGGTGGTAGCTTTAAAACTCCTTGAGTTTTGCAGGGAGAATTGCGATGAGCAGTGTACACTCTGCCGTGCACGTTTGCCATGGAGAAAAGGGGAGGAAAGAGTCTTTTTCGCCTGGGGAGAAGGCAGCTCTTCGCTGTTCCCGCTTTCATGTTGAATCTTTATCTAGTTTTCCACTCAAGGTAGACAACTAGTAGGCTGCTAAGTGACACTACTGACATGTTAAAGCTACCATATAGCCAACCTACTCATGGGCTTACTGTATTAATTGTAAGTTTCAGACATTTCTTAACAGCATTCAGATATTTCAGACTTTCAATTTCTTTCTCAATGATACGGGTGAATGTTTTTATTGAGTATTTATTATGTGCTGGGTCCTCGGTAACCTCATGATAACTCGAAAATTATAGATCCTATTATTGTCACCCTGATCGCACAGAGCAGTGCGATACCGAGCCCTGAGTACCAAGCCGAGGGCAGAGCCAGGCTCCAAATGCAGGGCTGCTCCTGACCGGTAGGCTTTTTGGCCTCAAAGTTTTATCTGTAGTTGCTTCTTAGCTCTTCTGTCCAGCTACAGTAATACTAACATTTAGATCAAAAACAGGCAATTATCTGCTGAGAAATAATAAGAAATATTACTGTTAACTTTTCCCTTTCAAATTGTAGAATTCAAAAATAATGGAATTACTTCAGGTAGTACCAAGCTGTGTGGCCACGTTAGATGATGTTGGCGAAACAGACCACAAGGAGTACGTTACTGTTAAGATCAGGAAAAAATGTAAGAACTTACATTCTTTCTGTAATTCTCAGCTTGGGAATTATTTGGAAGTTCACAAGCTGTTGCTGGTTTTCATTTAATTGTGAATGTAAAATGGAATTGTAGTCACGGCTGGGGGCGGGATGAAGCACCAAGGAAATGCAACACCCTAATTTATCAGGTATTTTGATACTGGAATTCTGGTTGGCCGTGATGACGTCTCTCAGCGCTACCTTCAAGGTCAGGCCTCCACTCACCAGCTGGAGAGGAGGAGCAACCTCTGGTGGTTCTCTCCTGCTTCATGTCCCAAAGCCAGCCCTTTTTCTAAGCATTTCCTGAATATCAGGGTACATGCTCCCTTTAAATAATTTTTTTGGTTGATGGTAAATAGAACAGTATTTGCCAAACAGGTAGGCCTCCGTAGTTTCTTCTTTTTTATTTATTTTTTTAAGTTGTTATAATTTAGATGGGGGTCCTTGTTTTGGTTTGTGTGTATGTTTTTTTGTTTGTTTGTTTTTAGTTTTAGAGAGAGGGGAAAGGAAGGAGAAGGAGAGGGAGAGAAACAGAGATCAGTTGCCTCTCGCGCACATACCCCTAACTGGGAATCTGGCCCACAGCCCAGGCTGGCGACCTTTCAGTCCACAGGCCAGAGCTCAATCCACTGAGCCACACCAGCCAGGGCTTGTTTTGTCTTTTAAATTACAATATGAGTCTGCAGTGCAATAATGTGAATAAACCCATGCACACAATCTGGATAATCCTTGGCTGTCTCACTATAATTGGCTGGGGAGTATCAGTGTATTAAGGACTTTTTCTTTGTTTCGTGGGAGTTTCACACAGTAATAGAAAAATGTTTCTTTAAACAAATGCAGTACTTTATTTTCAAAATTTTGCTTAAGAAAATTGAAAGGTGGTTTCTATGCCATAATTTTAAAATTCTTAAACTATTTTGGAAGTTTTCAGATATTTATCCTTTTCTCTACAGGGAATTCAAAAATGTATAATCTACAAGATGAACCTTTTACAAGACAATTTTATTTTGTCCACTCAGCTGGTCAGTTTAAGTGAGTATAAAATTTGAGTTGATTCTGTGCTTTTGACCCTTTATCTTTACTGAAAATGAAAACAGCTTGAATGGTTTGTCGACAAATCTGCTCTCATCAAATGCTGCCACTTTGTGGCCAGCCACAGTGTTTTGCACCACTTTCCCAAAAACTAAATTAGTTTGTTTTGGGTTTCAGGGGAAGGACTTCAAGGGAGATTATGGCAAGAGATAAAAGTGTCCCTAATTTTACTGAAGATTCTTTGCATGAGGTGAGTTATTAAACACTTGAGTATAATCATTTTTTAAAGCTTGGCTTTTTCAAAACTAACCCAAGGTAAATGTATTCTCATTCATTATTCCCTTCACTGTAAGAGTTAATAATTAAAACAAGCTCTTCAGTGGTCTGGTCAAGAGTATAGACATCACTTATCATTATACAGGGTCCGGCACAAGTAACGCCCCTTTCTAATTACAAAATCATAAGCATGTAATTCTGTAACATAACAATATCACACTCAAGCACCCCATATGACATTTTAGGTGAAATGTTCAAATTAAAACTATAAATTACACCCATATTCTTACCATACCAACCACACTCAAGCATGCATTACTTCTGCCGGACCCTGTATTTAACAATACATTTCTGAGCTAAGAAAGGAAAGTGAGGAAAAAGTGGAAAATATTTATACGCATGGAAAGATGCTACAGTTCGTGGTGTGTATGCTTGGTGAAATATCTCAACTTTCACTAAGCAAATTAGCTAATTTGTTAATCACTAATGAAAGGAAGAAAACAAGTTTGTATATAAATGGGTAAAAAACTTCTCTAAATATGGTATACATTTACTCCTATAGACAATTCTGTACGTATCCATCTTCCTACAGCACTATTTAATCAGTCAGTTATAAAAAGAGGCCTGCTTTACATTCTGTGGTGCTGTTAGGTTCTCAAAAACATGACTTTTCACCCTGGCTGGTGTGGCTGAGTGTCAGCCTGTGAACCGAAAGGTCACCAGCTCAATCCCAAGTCAGGGCACACGCCTGGGTTGCGGGCCAGGTCCCCAGCAGGGGGTGTGCGGGAAGCAGCCCATCGATGTCTCTCTCACACACTGATGTTTCTCTCCCTTTCTCCTTCCCTTCCCCGCTCTTTAAAAAAGTAAATAAAATCTTTTTTTTTTAAATGGCTTTTCTCTTCGCTACTTACCAATACAATACACAACTACTGATGAAAATTTGAATTTATAGCCTGTGTAGCATGTAGCATATCCTTTGTTGGAACAAGGATATAAATGTTCTCAATCTTTGTTTTAGGAAATTAAAGTGATTTTTGTTAACATGGCTCATTTTGAGTTCATATTTAACTTTCCATGGCTTTGCCAATGGACCTGCTGCCGGGTGGGAAACCGGCAAGCTCTGAATCTGCGTGGGTTCAGTCACATGCTAGCTTTTCTCTTGCTCACCACGGGGCTCACGACAGATTGCGTGCCTTTGCTGACCCTGTTTCCTCAGCTGTAGAGTGGGGATAACAATGGCACACCCTTGCTAGAATTGTGAAGATTAAATATGAAAACACATAAAGCATTTATGCTGAGTCTGACACATGCAGCGTGTGCATGTCGGACTATCACCACAGGGATGTTAGCGTTGAAATTATGTCTGTGAAGTACTGAGCACATTGGATGGCACTTAAGGGTAGCTGTTAGTGTCGTGGTGGTTGTTTGAAGTACCGTGCACACATGAACTGTTTGAATTGTACCTTCTCTTTAGCCAGGGAGGCAGAAAGTCACACAGCAACAGAAGAACCTGTCAGACCAGGACAGATCTCAGGCTGCTGACAAAGGAGACGGTGATCAGCCTGAGAGGCGTGGACTGAAACAAACTGCTCCTGGAAACAGGCGAATGCTCCGTAGACACACTGTCAACAATGCAATTGTACCGAAGGGCCCAGGGACTGCCAGCGACCTCACCATTCCCCAAGAGGCTAGTATTTCCCAGTCTTAGCAGTAATAAGGAATTAATTTTGCTGCCAAGAAGTGAGTCCTTAACAGGAAGATGCTGAGCATGAGTACAGCTTAGAACTAAATGTACTTTTTGTTTGGCTTGAGAGAAAGCAGAAAGTTCCTGAAAGCTTTTCTGTGGCTGGAAGAATACAACAAAGAAAATGATCACCATCTCTTTCCTCTGCAGAGCTAATGAACACACTTGAAAAGGACTAGACAAAAATTCCAGCGGTGTCCAGTTCCTTAAGACTGGGGTGTATGATTCTTCTTAAATTGTTTTAAAACTGATTTGGAGAGAGAAACATTGATTTGTTGTTCTACTTATTTATGCTTTCATTGGTTGATTCTTACATGTGCCCTGATCAGGGAGCAAACCTGCAACCTTGGTGTATCGGGAAGCTCTAAGCAACTGAGCTACCCGGCCAGGGCTGTTTCTTCTTAGGTATTAGGGTTCCTCGGTTACAATGACAGGTTTCATCACCAGATTCTGACCTCCTACTGAAAGGTGCTAACCCTCTGAGACATACATAAATTAACCACAAGCTAAAAGAATCCCTCCACGTGGGATGAGCGGAAGAGAAGCAGTTTAGGTTTTGCGGTGCTGTGGAGGCCAGGCAGAAATGTCACATCTGAATGAAGAGAATAGGACCTGGAAAATGTTCCTTTGCAAAGTAACACTTGAACCCAAAGATGCCTAAATGCAATTTTGATGTTCATTTTAGTGAAAAGGATATATATGGCCTCTTTGACACTATGTACATGGGAAAAGGGTATAATTTCTCTAACAACAAAGTACAGATATATGATCACTGCACATGTGCACCTGTAGCAGTGTCTCCAGAAACACCCTTTTCCATTAAGAACCTCCCCTTAAATGTCACATCTGAGGATGGTGGTAACAGCAAGTAGCTCTGGCACATCTTTTCTTAGTCTTTTAATTCAGATTCAAAACTTACAGCACAAACCAGGTCAAAGTAACTTTGAGTTAGAATTTAATGCCATTTATTCTTTTTTATGAATTTCTATAAATTATACTCTTATTTTTTTGTTAATTGGTATAGATCCACAAACATGGGTTTCTCCTGAGTACATTTTCAAATAACTTTGTAATAGGGAAATGGCTTTGTGCACGTTCTTAGAAATACTTGTGTATGTACAGAAGGGAGGGGCTGATTATTTTTCTACAAAGTAATTTATGATTTCTAATTTTCTAATGTGCCTTGGGTATGTGCCAAACGATGGAAAAGAAACAGTAAACTTTATGATTCTTCAGCGTGTTGTGGTGTACGTTTTTTAGTTAACGTTTTGCTATGGAGATAAGTGTTTCAAAATCTCTCTGCTATAAGCACGTGTTTTGTGTGTGGAAAATCTCCCCCCACTGGATGGATATATATTTTATTTTTCAGTTAGAGTTGTGACTGTGACGGAAACATACACCGGATCATTCAGAGCACATCATGACCCAGCTACCTGGACCAGGGCTGACAGTACATCAGACACGGTGCCTAGGGCCCCCAAAATTTTCTTCTAAAATCAGAACAAAAATGAATATAGTACAGCTTCTTAGCCCCCTCACACAGGAAATGAGTGCTCTTGCTTTGCAAATTTAATTCATTTTTCATCCTTTTCTCCACTTCTGAACAACTCATAGACTTAAGCTGCTGTGGTTCTCTCCCATCCTAATTGAGAAGCCATATCCTGTAGTTTACCAAAACAGCCGTTTCCAGTATACAATGCTACCACCAAGTTTTTTGGATGGCACAATGTAATTTTAACAATTGCCCTGGCAGGCAGAATCATCAAATGAGGAAACGAGTTCAGAGAAATGAGGCTGATTTGCTTGCACTCACAGTTGGCAATGATTGGCAGTATCATCTTAACTGGCCATTCCACCCGGAGACAGAAATACCTGAATGGACTGTGAATCTTGGGGAAGGAGTTTCCTCGAGCTATTCTGGTAATCAGCAGGGTAAGCAATCTGAAGGGATTTCCCTCAAGTATATTTAAAAACACTTCTTTTCTCTCCAATTGTTTTCCCACTTTTAACTTCATAAAAACTGCTAACACCTGCATTCCAATTTCGAATGTTTTGAATTCAAAGTATTGCCAGTTTAGAATAACCACTCCCCACTCCCTGGATTGAAATGTATTCCACCCCTGCCATCTTCTAGAACTTCTGTCCCTGTACAGAACCACTTTCCATTCTCAAGTGTCTTTGAAGCAGAGTTTGACAATCTTTAAACACATTCACATCGGTAGTTGAGAGTGGTAACAATATTTGCTGAGAACTGTTTAGCTTCCCTCTGCATTTTTATGTAACAGACGTAAAGCAAAATTTACCTGTAATTAGATTTTTTGTTTTTCAAAGTCCTTCATCAAAATTTACTTTTGACTATTTAATTCTGTTCCTTAAAAAAAAATGTTGACGTTCTTAATGGTTCTACTCACTCGTTTGTTCATTCAGAAATGCTAATCACTGCCCTCGCTGATTAGTGGATGAGCGCTAGCCTTCAAACTGAAGGGTCGCTGGTTCAATTCCCAGTCAGGACACAGGATTACAGGCCAGGTCCTCAGTTGGGGGCATGTGAGAGGCAACCTCACATATTGATGTTTCTCTCCCTCTCTTCTTCCCTCCCCCTCTCTAAAAAAGTAGATAAAATCTTTTTTTTTTTAATTCTAGTCACTTAATTTCAACACTGACTTTTCTTGTTGACTACAGTTACAAATTTCAAGTCTCTAATAAACTCTCAAATGTACAATAGTTTAAACGTACTTCAGCAGTATGCTAAAGCTAAAGCAGTGATCTGAACTATAAACCACATTTCCCATCACTTTTCTGCAGCTAATTCTATTCATCACATTAAACATTTTAAGTTCCTCTTGGACTGGGTCTCACAGAACTAAGACATCTAAAAGATTATATCTAACAGCTCACTTTAGAGTTAAATTTATTACTTAAATTTATGAGCAAAGGGGAGTGAAGCACAATATAAAACATGACATTTGCTTTAAGATACCTGAAACTTTATTGAAGAACCCAGAACATTTCTACCAAAATGTTTAACTGTTGTTAAACCATCTCAACTAGATTTTAATCATTAGAAGTCATTTCTGTTACTTACAAACGTTTATTATTGTTGAACTATTATTACCAGTATGTCCTATTTTGAGAATTCTTTTCAATGGAAGTATCACTCCAGTTATAGAGGTTTTTTAGATAGAGGTAATATTTGTTAGATAATTTAACATACCTCAAGGCCTTTGAAAAGCAGATTATAAATGAAACCAAAGCTATGAATGTTCTTACATTAAATGTAAGTACTATTTGCAGGAAGAAAAATTGCTCACCTGCCCTCAGAATCTATGTGTTGGAAGTATTAAAGTTGATTCAGCTTAATCCATGGGTTTTAACGCCCATGTTACTGGGTGCTATTCGCACTGAAGACTACTCAAGAAACTTCTGTTTCTGCCATTTTCCTACCTAATGCTAATGTCACAATTACAAAGGATATATACATGCTGCTACATGTTCAAAAGTTTTTGGTAGGAAAGGAAGAAATGCAAATTACAGATCTTCTGTTCACTCAGCTACAGTACTAAAATAACTCTGCCCAAATTGTTTTATTTTACATAACAAGTTTATTTTTCTAAAGGTGTATAAACAATAAACAAAGTAAACATTCAGTCAGCTCTTAACTTCTGCCAAGCATTATCTGCCCTGCAACTGTTCCATTAAGTCCCAGTGCCTGTGCAGCCTAAATTCAATAATCGTCGTCTTCATCAGAGTCCATTACTTTTCTTCTGTTGAACTGGTGGGGGGAGGTTAAACAAGTGTTACTATGTGTTTAATAAAGCATAATCAAGATTTTCTCAGAAGAGATATTTCTACCTACTAAAAGACATTTTTGTCTGTCTTTAAAACCACTCAGTGTTTTAGATCTAAGGGGAAGGGGAACGATGACACAAGAGCCTTAAAAATTAGACCCCTCAATGTATGCAGCCTTGCTCCCCAAACTTCCATGTCTTACACAGTGGAAATGTCAATGGGCTGAAACATGTTTTGATACAGTAGATGTACATTGAACACAACATTTAAAATATCAATTTTTCTCTTTGGCCATGTGCATTTGGGGAAACTTACTTTAACTGTGGTTTTCTTTTCTGTTTGTTGGCTTACTTTTTCAAGGATTTCTATTAAACCTTGCTCTGTTACCTAGGATAACCAGAAAGAAAAACATACTTTTAAGCAAAGAATTGACCTCAGCAGATTGAATCATTTTAGTCTTTTTAGGGTGTGGAGGTAAAGGTCAAGAGGGAAGGAGAGCTAGGACAAGAGGTTGAAATTATCAGTTATAACTGCCCTGGCTGGTGTGGTTCAGTAGGTTGAGTGCTGACCTGCGAACTGAAGAGCTGCCAATTTGATTCCTGGTTAGGACACGTGCCTGGGTTGCAGGCCAGGTCCCCAGTTGGGGGCTTGCAAGAGGCAAATGACTGATCATTTCACATTGATGTTTCTCTCCCTCTTTCTCATTACCTTCTCTTCTAAAAAGTAAACAAAATCTTGCGAAAAGAAAAGAAACTACCAGTTATAACTGCAGGCATACCTCAGTTTCATTATGCTTTGCTTGATTGCACTTCACAGGTGTTGCCTGTTTCACAAAGTGAAGGCAAGACCCTCCAGCAAAAAAATCATGACTCGCTTTACTGCAGCAGTCTGGCACAAAACTCACAATATCTCCGACGTACACCTGTTAGTTTAAGTCCCAAACAGAACTGCTCTGCTAGTCATCTGAGAAGGGGGAAAGTATCCAGAAAAACCTAAAGTTAACAGGTATTTAAGAACACCTTTATCACCACTAGCAGACAAAGACAACCACCTACACCCCTCTGTTGTGTCAGTGATAGAGACACACCATCTCTTCCCTTGAGACCCTGAGAAGCTTAAATGCAGGAAATAAGTCACTCAAAAAAGATGAACCAGTTACTAAGTCTTTCACACACCATTTTTAGTGTAAGGGGTTCAGAGGAGGACTGATCCCTGCGGGGTGTGGTGGCAGCAGAGGGCTTCCCAGTTCAGGGAGGGCGCATGTGCATCTTAAGGGACAGTCTTGCAAGAATATACTCATCATGGCATTACAGCAACACACATTCTAATCAGGATTTTAGCACTCCCTCATTTGCAAAACAAGCTTAACGCCTACCTACACTGGTAGTGCTTTAATATGTACTGTTGAGAAGCCTTGTTTTCTGTATAGAAGCAACTGAAGCCAGCTGACCCTAACAGTCACTGGATCACACAGACACCAACAATGTTCCACAACAATGTCAGGAAAGAAAATCAGCAGAGGATTTTAGGAAAGGCAGTTAGTTATCTTTTAGGATTTATGGTTGATACAACTATTATTGCCTTTAAAAACTGCTTCCTTGAAATAGTGAACAAGATTTCTGTAACCAGAAGATGAAAATGACCTTTTTTTTCTTTCTTTTTTTTTAATTTGAGAGAGAGAGAAACATCCACTTGTTGTTCCACTTATTTCTGCATTCATTGGTTGATCCTTGTATGTGCCCTGACTGGGGATCAAACCCCCAACCTTGGCATATTGAGATGACGCTCTAACCAACTGAGCTACCCAGCCAGGGCAAAACTGACCTTTTGAAGACATGTTTTTATAAAGCAGGTAACAAGAGGTAAGACTGCCCCAAGGCAGTCCAAGCTTACCTTCCCACTTAGTTGTCCATATCTTGCCATCTGAATAAGGTAATTTTCTACTCCTTTAGTTTTTTCAGGCTTTACAAGTGCTAAGTTACTTACTGAAAAGAAAAAAAACATACAAAAAGATGTAAAAACTAAATGCACTTATAACTTAAAATTAAGCAACGACATTTCCAAAGCACTTCAAAGATTTATTTATGTCTTGAGACTACCAAGATTGGAATGGCAGAAGGTACTGTTATCCTCTTTTTTAAGAAAAAGATGAAACTGCTCTGGCCAGTTGGCTCAGTTGGTTGAGCCATCATCCTGTAACAAAAAGGTTGTGGGTTCAATTCTTGGCCAGGGCACATACCTAGGTTGTGGGTCTGATCCCTGGTCTCTCCCCCCCGCCACCCCCCCTCTCTTAAATCAATAAACATATCCATGGGTGAGGATTAACAAAAAATTTGAGGAAGCTGAAGCTCAGCCATGTCAATCTCAGTCAAGGCCACACAGTAGTGGCAGAGCCAAGATTAAACTTGGGTCCTCAGATTCAAAGCCCCATGCTTTTTAAAAAAAAATATATTGGGTTGACCGAAAAGTCCATTTAGTTTTTTCCCTAAAATAAAAGACCATTTTTAATTTTCACCAATAATTTTATTTATTTGGATATTTGAGTATGTCAGCTATCTTCCATGTGGTATAATGTTTATTGTTCTCAATTAATGTCTCAATTTGATAGCTATCAACTTCAGCTGGTCTACCTGACCATTCAGAATCGTCCAGTGAGAAACCTCCACCAGGAAACTTTGCAAACCACTTCTGACATATTCATTCAGTCACAGCACCTTCTCCATACGCTGCAAAAATCCTTTTTTTTTTTGCATTTTTACATTTCTTGAAAAAGTAAAGCATAATATGCCAAAAATGTTTTCTTCCATCTTCACTATTAAAATGGTTACACAAAAATTCACCAATTTTGATGTTTTTTAAATTTCTTTTAAAAGATTTTTTAAAAATTTATTTTTAGAGACAGGAAGGCAGAGAGAAAGAGAAGAGAACATTGATTGGTCGTCTCTCATATGCCCCCAACTGAGGACCTGGCCCGAAGCCCGGGCACGTGCCCTGACTGGGAATTGAACCGGCAGCCTTTCAGTTCTCGGGCCAACACTCAATCCACTGAGCCACACCAGCCAGAGCTTGATAAGTCTTTTTTAAATGCACACTGATATGACAGCTGTCACAATACAATCTAATGAGATTGACTGGAATGAAGTTAAAGACAGCTAAGCACTACTAGAGCCATCTTACAGAAAAATAAACGAACTTTTAGGCCAACCCAAAATGACTGCCCTCTGGAAAATAAGTTATATATAACTATATATATATAAGAATCCATCTAAGGCTGCCACTTCTAAACTGGGCTTCAAGTTACAGTACAGAAGATACTAGTTCATTTCAATTGGCTCATTTAATTTTTTTCTACATGGTTTTCTTCTTGGTTTTTATTATGAAAAATTATAACTAAAACAGATACGTGGTTTTCTCTTTAGCTTTTAATTATGAAAGATTATTAACTAAAACGGAGAATACAATAAACCCCTCAAGCTCCTATCACCCGAGGTCAACCACCAGCAGCACTTTGTATCTGACTTAACAGTTGCTGCCTATAAATTTGACCTAATGAGCACTGGGGAGGTCATCTCCTTGGCAGAGAACCAAGCCAATACATTTAATAATTTAAGTGCATTTCTTTAGGTTTATAAACTTCACATTCCTTACAAATATCTGTATTTTAAGTGTTTTTAAGTTAAATAAATACTTACTCTAGAAATAGCAGTAATTTCATATCTCACCATTCAACTAACCCAAGCCAATTTTATGGAAAGAACTTAAAGATAATTGAAGATGCTTACACCGGGCCCGGGCTGACTGATCCAGAACTTGGGCTAAGATACTGTTTCTCATTTCTGCTTCTCTACAACAAAAACAGGTCAAGCAAAATTAGAACTAAGCTGTCAGCATTCCTAGTGAACACACAAAACTGTAACTCACTCAACAGGCTGCTACACACATAGACTGCACTACAGTAGGTGCCATGCGGACGGCAGCAGCTATTATTACAGACGACTCTGCTCACAGGCTCACGGATGGAGAGCAGGTGACAGCTAATGGGCGGGGGAAGTTAGGGACTGGAGGGATCAAGCAAAAAGGAAAAAGGACTCGGACATGGACAACAGTGTGGTGATTACTGGAAGGAGGGAGATACAAGGGGACTAAATGGTAATGGAAAAAAATACAATAAAGACTAAATAAAAATAAATAAATAAAGAGTCCACTCTTGCTCTCAAAAGCCAGCTTTATATGTGTGAGTGTAAACCTACCAGGTTGCAAGGTACAACTTTACATTTTTATAATTTACAGAGGAGTTTTGGTTCAACCACCATTACCAACATTTATTAAGTACCTACTGTGTGAGAGGTGCTAGAAATCTGTAGTGAGATTAAAGACTAAATGATTAATCTGTGTAATTATCTCGGAGATGAAGAAGCTGAGACCTAGGGAAACTATAAGGGGATATAGGTCATTGTGGCAAAGCTAGAACCAAATTCCATTGTTTCAAGACTCAGTTCTATTTTTGGGGTGGGAAGGGACAGTGAAATTATAACTCTGCAACTATCTTTGCACCTTCCTACCTATCCAAGCAGGAACTAGCTCATGTTCACAGGACAGTGGTTTCAAACTTTTTTTAAGTAGCAGCAATTTTTGTAAGTGAAGTCCTTCAAGGAACTTAATACTCAACACAGATAAAAGGAGAAATTCTTTGGCTGAATTGAGGGGGAGCTGGGGCTGGCTGTGCCCACTATCCACCTCCATCAGAGAAGCCCTACAGCTCATGGAACACACTTTGAAGTCCACTTCCATGGGTCATTTCCTCACTGCACCTCAGTACGTCAACTCTACCCTGCCATAATTCAACCCCGTTACTACATTTCACCGAATCTAAGATGCCATGGATTGTAAGAAGGACTGGGCACGTGCCCTGGGGTTGTGTACTTCCAAGAACAAAAAAAAAGAGCCTAGGTGAGAGGTCTAATTGGAGACCCCACACTCAAAGCTGGGGCATGAAAGAGGAACAACCACACCAAGGTAAACAAGAAATAAACCTGCCATGCAGAAAGGGACAGCAAATAAGGATGCATGCATCAAATCTGGCCCTGAGTGGAGAAGAAAAAAGTTCCTTTGAGAACTTGAACTTTAAGCTTTAGTTACACAGATTTACTATCTAATTTACACCACCAGGGTGGAGGGAGGGAGTAAGAACCTCAAGCATAGAATTTAATTTTAAGATGTCTCCGATTAGAATTGTATCCAAGTGGTGGCAGAAGCAAAAGTAAATCTTCTCGGGAAGTACACAGGACAACAGCGATTGACCATGAAACCCACCCCAATTTCAGATATGTTAAAATGTGAAAAAACATACATCTTAGAATCAATGAAATTCACGTAGTTTCACTTTTCTTCTTAGCACTATCTCAGGTGTTTACTGTCTTCCCCCACTAAAATAAGCCCAGTATGTGCAGGAACCTTCTCTGACTTGCCTATTTCTATAGACCCAGCAGACTGCCTAACCTACAGCAGGTAATAAATATTCACTGAGTGAGTTAAAAGGCAGTGTGATGGAGGGAGGGGGAAATGGGGGGTTATTCAATAAGCATAGTTTCAATTTTGCAAAACAAAAAAGTTCTAGACATCTATTGCACAATAATAAGAATACAGTTAACATGATTGAACTGCAAACTTACAAATGGTCATTATGGTCAATTTTATGTTATGTCTTCTTTTAACACAAATAAAAAGGTAGCATGAAGGGATAACTAACTATTCATTCAATAAACCTGTCAAGTGCAAGGTATTCTGCCATGTGCTAGGATAAAA
This sequence comes from Mormoops blainvillei, assembly GCA_004026545.1. Lineage (NCBI taxonomy): Eukaryota > Metazoa > Chordata > Mammalia > Chiroptera > Mormoopidae > Mormoops > Mormoops blainvillei. Next base: position 95,595 of record PVJD01004646.1, read on the forward strand.
GAACAGCATAGCAGTTAACATTTATTTTGCATTTACTAAATTTGAGGTTCCGGACCCACGTAACCCTCACCACATCCCTACAAGGTAGTCCTAATATTATGCTCACTTTAAGACAATCAGAGTTTAGCAGAGAAACAAACGGCAACCAGTAACTGTATTTAACAAGGTAGTAAGTGCTGTGAGATTCTACACGTGTAATTAAGAAATTAATAGAAGATACCCTGTTGATTTATGAAAAATCACTATTCCAGGAAAAACTTAGATTAACCCTATTAAAATAAATTTAAAAAATCCTTTGGTGAAATGACTCTTCAGAGCTCCGGCCCGTACCTGTGCTTTGCCTCCTGTTGTGCTGCATCCCCAGGATCCTGAAAAAATAATTTTGTCTTAGTCAAGTAATTAATTTCACAGAGGAAAAAACAAAGTATTTTGTTTCAGATACCCAATAGGGTCCTGCAGTGGCAGAGATCAAATTCTTGCCAAATAATTAAATGCTGAGCCTCCCAGAAGTCAATGGGATGGTTTCCATTTTTAATTAAAATGTTTTTGTTAAGCTTCCAAAGTCACAATCTAATGGAATGTTTTAGAACACAAACAACCATTAGGGAGAGGAGTTCCTGTACAATTAAAACATATTTTACCAGGGAAGAATATTTTCTGGGTTTAAAATAAGTGCCGGGTATGGGGGACGCTGATGATTGAAATGTGGCTTTCTTGGAGAGACTATCGCGTTCCATCCCTTACAAGGTCCTCTCCCTCTCTTGACAGTATAGTCATTACTCGAGAATCTTATCTATGGGATTAGGATTTAGTGTTTGGCTCCTCCCCCGGGCTGTCACCAGGGATGGGATGCTCCCCACTGTACCTCACACAGCAGACCCTCAACAAATGTGGGTCGAATACTGCAGTCAGAATTCTAGAAAACAATTCCACTGGAACCAGTAGCCAAAACAGGCTAAACATTCTGCTTCGGACCGACGATGGCCCGGGCAGAGTCGAACTCTGCCCGAGAGAGGCCCCAAGCTGGACCCACCCGAGACAGCACGTGGTCGGCTCGCCGCCCGAAGCCCCATGCGACGTGACAGGGGGAGAGGCCCAGTACGGTCACGGTGGCAGCGGCGGGGTTCCCCGCCAGCAGGCCCAACACCGGCCGCGGCCCCTAAAGCCTCCGCCTGGGGCGGCGCCCTCCACCTCGGGCGAGGGCGGCGCCCCGCGGGAGGATGGGCAGGGCGGGCAGCGAGCGCGCTCACCCCGTGCTTCGCCTGCAGCTCGGCCAGCCTCTGCTTCCGCAGAGCCTCCAGCTCCTCCTCCGCCATGGTGCGACCGTCCCGGGAGATCAGCCGCAACCCCGCTGTGGCCCACTGCGAGTTATCTCCAGTAGGCTCACGGGGAGAGCGCGGCCTTTCCCACTGCGCAGGCGCCCGCAACTCCCAGGCATCACCAATCCAGCCCGGAGCCGCGCCGCCGGACGCAGCCAGGACTCCTGGAGAGGCCCGATTTCGCGATCGCAGGGGGTCAGGCTTGGGGTGGGGCTGTCAGCAGAACCCGTGCAGGGAGGTTTCTCCAGCGCGGCCCCACCTCCCTTCCCCGAGTCGACGCTCTGAACTTGCGGGTATCACTTGGTCTAGGACCCGGCTGCGGGTGGGATATGATAGAAATCTAAAAACAGGCCATCGTAAGCAAGTAAAATAAGAACAGGCAAAATTTGTTGGTGACCTATTTATAGGCTTATGTTATCTCCATTTATAAATGAGGATCCCAGGGCTTAGAAAGACTAAGTGGGGTAATGAAAATGTTCTAATACTGGATTGTGGTGAGGACTGCACAACTCTTAAGTTTGATAAAAAGACATTAAATTGCACACTTAGTTTGGGTTAAAGGGGCGCCAGCGGTGGAGATAGAAGCTCGCTGGTCACCGGTCATTAAGAAACCAAGTTAAAGCAAACTTGGAGGGTGAGACTTGGGCACAGGCCTTTCCTCCCAGGTTTGGAGCCAACTTCTGGACACTACCTTCCCCACGAGGGCCTGTTGGAGGCTGTTGAGGTGGGCAACTGTGGCTGCGTGAACTCCCTGGCAGCGGTGGTGTGAGGAGGGTGCGGCTTTGGAGTGGGGGAATTGATCTGTGTGGAGAAACCTGTTATTAATTCAGGTTATACATCTGCTGTTTTTTCAATTGTGACAAAGTATAGTATAAAATTTTCCTTTTGTGACTATTTTTAATGTACAGTTCCATAGTGTTATTAAGTATATTCACATAAAGTCTTTTTTCCTCTAGTAAACGAACTCTATGCCCATTAAATAACAACTCCCCAATCCCCTTCCCCTCTCTCCTCAAACCTTGGTAGCCACCATTCTTCTCTGTCCCTTGTGATTTTGACCGACTATCTCATGTAGATGGAATCATCCAATATTTGTCCTTTTGTGACTGGCTTATTTCACTTAGCATACTGTCCTCAAGGCTCATTCATGTTGTAGCTGTAGCACGTGTTGGAATGTCCTTCCTTTTGAAGCTGAAAAATATTCCACTATATGTTTGCATCACATTTTGTTTATCCATTCATCCATCAACAGACACTTGAGCTGTTTCCACTTTCTGGCTATCCTTAATAATGCTGCCATGAACATTACTTAGAATATAAATTTCTCTTTCAATTTCTTGGGAATAGAGAATCCATGTGTTTTGAATCCAACATTCTTAAACGTTAATAATGCCTTCTCTCTAACATGTCAATAAATAGGCAAGATAATGGGGATGTGGAGAGAGTGTTAAAATGGTAGTCTGAAGTCTTGACTTCCATTTCAGTGTGTCACAGTTGAGACCCTTTGTGGACCTTTTGTGAAATGGGTTATGGGATGGCTCACATGACTTCCACTCATAAATGTCAGCTTTGGGTCAAGAGGATGCAGCCATACCCTGGCTGGTGCCTAAGTGACACTCACCAGGAAGTGAGGAAACCGGAATCATGTGAAAACAGAATCAACAAACAGGTATTTTCATGTCATTCCTTAAATCAGAACGCACTCCCAGTACATCAATCATTTAAAGGTTTAAAAAATATATCACAAAACCATGATAAATTTTGTATGTATTTGTGTCACTATTTAATGGCAGAAATGAAAGGACTCTCCATAAAACTATCTGGATTGGGCCTCTCTTTTACATACAGTCTTCTGATAGCTTTTAACTTTCTTCTAGGGTCATCAACCTGTTCAGGCTTTCTTGTTTCTTCTCAAGATAACTTTAATTTCTAGAGAATCATTCATTTTTATCAGGGTTTCACAGTTTAGAAATGTTGGGCTATCGCACACGTATGTGTGGTTAGATCCTTTTTAGGGATTGTTGGTTTGATTGTTGACTTGATTTATTTGGGTTATTGTTTCCTTGTTTTTTTCTTTTCTTTTTAAAAAATTTTATTTACTTTTTAGAGAGAGGGGAAGGGAGGGAGAAATGGAGAGAAACATCGATGTGAGAGGGAAGCATTGATCAGTTGCCTTTCATATGCTCCCCGACCTAAACTGGACCTACAACTCAGGCACGTGCCCGGACTGGGAACGAACCAGAGACCTTTCATTTTTCAGGATGACACCCACCCAACTGAGCCACAGTGGTCAGGGCTCCTTGTTTTTCTTGATTATACTTTCCAAACATTTTAACATTTCACTGTTTTTTTTCCCCAAATAACTCAAATTTATCAGTATTCCTCCGTAATTGATTACTTTCTGCTTTTACCTTTTGTCCATTTCCCATCCTGGGGGTGTTCCACGGAGAGTGAAACACACAGGAGGCGTTGCAGCTCTGCAAGCCTGGAGAGGAGGAGAGCGCCCCCTCCAAGGAGGACACTCCTGTTCCCAGGTTTCCAGGGTTTTTATTGAGGCTGGTTACTAAGGGTGCATAGAATTGCTAACAATTGCATCTGTTCCTGGTGTACAGGAGGAGAGAGGTCAGGTAATGTTTACCAGGACAACCAAGAGGGAGGGAACATTGGTTCCTCTTCAAAGGCCACGTTTGTGCCAAGTTCTGCATTCGGAACTCTGCTCTTGGTGTCACAGGCACACATACCAAGGGGCTCGAACTCCCACAATCTTTATTTCTACCTCTTTTTATATTTTTTCATTGTTATCTTCTTTCAGTTCCTTCAGATGGATGTTCTGTTTCTTTTTATTTCTTCTTGTTGAATAATGAAGACATTAAGGAATTAATTTACTTGTGAATACAGTTTTAGTTGCATCCCATATGTAGTGTCTTCAGTGTTCACATTTTTTTCTCTATCATGATGTTTGAAAACATTTTTCTGTTGTTTTGAGGTAATTATAATTTCTTTAAATCTTGACAAATATTTGGGTTTTTTTAAAGCCAGTGGTATATGAGGAGAGACAGCTATTCCTGGCCCACTCTTAACCAACCCAGTCTCAGTTCCCCAAAGGTAAAAACCTTTCCTCTAGCTTGCTCTTTAGTTGTTCCTCTAGTATTACCTTCATGTATTCTTTTAACAACTATTTATCCAGTGCCTGCTGCCTGGGTGCCAAACAACTATTCTATGTACCAATATTTAGAGAAGTGAATAAAAACATGGTGGGGGGGCCTGGACAGGGCAGGAGAGAGCAATGGGGGGCATGGGGACAAATGTAAATGAACAATAAAAAATGTTTTATTAAAAAAAAAACAACAGGCAAACATCACTGCCTATACCTCCTTACATAGTATTGGCGAAGGGAGTGAATAAATATATAAATAAGTAAAAGACAGACTATAGATTAGATGGTGATAAGTGAAGTGCTACGAGGGAAAAATAAAGCAGGTAGTGGGAACGGGGAATGGTGTGTCAGGGAAGTCTTCATTGAAGATGGTGAGTTTTGAATAAAGATCTGAAGAAAGAGAATAAGAAAACCACAAAAATATCTTAGGGAAGCATATTCTAGGCGGAGGGAATAGAAACGCAAGGACCCTGAAGGAGCAGCGTGCCTGACATGTTTAAGGAACTACGAGAGAGCCATTGAGACTAGGTTGTAGACTATGAGAGTCGGGAAGAACGCAAAGGCGGGATCAGGAAATGAGTTAAGAGGCCATATATTTAAATAATATACCTATGTTGTTTTCTTTTTTCTTTCTTTGAGAGAGGAAGAGGGAGAGAGACAGAGAGAGAGAGAGAAAAACATAGATTTGTTCTACTTATTCAGGCATTCATGGATTGATTCCTGCATGTGCCTGACAAGGGATCAAACCCGCAACCTTGGCGTATCAGGGCAACGCTCTAACCAGCTGAGCTACCCGGCCAGGGCTGTTATTTCTTAATTTGTATAGTTTAGACATTTTATAAATGACTGCCTATGATGGACAAAGATTTAACATGTTTCCAGAACCCCTGTTTCCCTTCCTTCTTGGTTTCCTAAAATACTTACTACTATTTTTAGTTCTAAAGTTGGTTATTTTTATATCTTTAAGTAAAATAGTTACACCTGTTTCTTATTCCATCAAGCATAGATGATGTCTCTTATTAAAAGAATTTTATTGAATTATTGGGGTGACATTGGTTAATATAAGTATATAGGTTTCAGGAGTGCAGCTCTACATCATCTGTATATCATATTGTGTGTTCACCATCCCAGGCCAGATAGCTCAGTTCCTGGGTTACAAGCTCAATACGAGTTCAGTCTCCTGGTCGGGGCTTATAAGGGAGACGACCTACTGATGTCTCTCTCACATATCAGTGTACCTCTTTTGTTCTCCCTCTCTCTCTAAAATCAATAAACATATCCTTGGATGAGGATTAAGAAAAAAAAAAGTACACACACACAAAGAAGCAACTAAGGAATGCATAAGTAAGTGGAATAACAAACTGATGATTTTGTCTCTCTGTCTCTCAAATCAATAAAAATAAAGAATTAAAAAAATATTTTGCCTCATTTGATGGGTTGCTTTTTAATTCTGTTGATAGTGTCTTTTGATGCAAAAGTTTTAAATTTTAATGAAAACCAACATCTATTTTTCTTTTGTTGCCTGTGCTTTTAGTGTCATATCCAACAAATCATTGCCAATCCAGTGTCATAAAGCTTTTCCCCTACATTTCCTTCTAGAAGTTCTACAGTTTTAGCTCTTACGTTCAGGTCTTTTATCTTTTTTGAGTTTTTTTGTATATCGTGTAAGGTAAGGGTCCACTGTTTTTTGTTTTTTGTTTTTGCATGTGGGTATCCCATTTTCCCAGCACCATTTGTTGCAAAGACTGTCCTTTCTCCTGTTGAATGGTCTTGGCACCTTCGTCAAAAATCATTTTAACCATATATGTGAAGTTTTACCTCTGTGCTCTCCATATTCCATTGTTCTATGTGTCTGTCTTTATGCTAGTACTATATACTATGTTGAATACTATATGTAGCTTTGTAGTAAATGTTGAAATCATGAAATGTGAGACTTCCAACTTTGTTCTTTTTCAAGATTGTCTTGGCTATTCAGGGTCCCTTGAGATTCCAGATGGGTGTTTTAAAATTTTATTGATTGATTTTTTAAGAAACATCGATTTGTTGTTCCATGTATGTATGCATTCATTGGTTGATTATTTTAAGTGCCCTTACCTGGGAACCTTGGTGTATCAGGATGATGCTCAAATTAACTGAACTACCTTGCCAGGGTCTCCGTATGAATTTTTTAAATAAATTTTTCTATTTCTTCAAAAATCATCATTGGGATTTTGATAGAGATTACATTCAACTTGTAGATTGCTTTAGGTAATACTGTCATCTTCACAATATTAAGTCTTCCAATCCACAAATATGGGATATCTCTCCATTTATTTGTGTCTTAATTCTTTCAGTGACATTTTGAAGTTCCTGGTGTACAAACGAGTCTTTTGCCTTCTTGGTTTAGCTTATTTCTGTTTTTATTCTTTTATATGCTATTGTAAATGGAATCGTTTCCTTAATTTCCTTTTTGGATTGTTCATTGTTAATGTATAGAAATAAAACTCTCCTTGGCTGGTGTGGCTCAGTGGATTGAGTGCCATCCTGCGAACCAAAGGGTCGCTGGTTGGATTCCCAGCAAGGGCACATGCCTCGGTTGTGGGCCAGGCCCCCAGTAGGGGGCGCGCGAGAGCAACCACATATTGATGTTTCCCTCCCTTCTCCTCTGTCAAAAAATAAATAAATACAATTTTAAAAAAAGAAATAAAACTGACTTGGCATGTTAATTTTTTATCTTGCAACTTTACTGAATATGTTTATTAGTTCTAACTTTAAAAAAATATATTTTATTTATTTTCTTTTTAGACAGACGGGAAGGAAGAGAGGGAGAGAAACATCAGCTTGTGGTTGCCTCTCGCGCACCCCTATGAGGACCTGGCCCGCAACCCAGGCATGTGCCCTGACTGGGGAATAAGAACCAGCGACGCTTTGGTTTGCAGGCCAACGCTCAATCTACTGAGCTACACCAGCTGGGGCTATTTGTTCTAACTTTTTTTTATTGGAATCTTTAGGCTTTACTGCATATAAGATCACATTGTTTGCAAACAGAGTTAATTTTACTTCTTTCTTTCAAATCTGGATTCCTTTTATTTCTTTTTCGTGCATACTGGCTCTGGCTACCTTCCAGTATTATGGTGAATAGATAAGGTGAAAATAAGCATTCTTACTTTATTCCTAATTTTATTTATTTTTAAAGGTTCATTTATTTATTTTTAGAGAGAGGGGACAGGAAGGAGAAAGAGAGAGAGAAACATCAGTTAGTATCCACTGAGCCACACCGGCCAGGGCACTTTTTTCCTAATTTTAGAGGAAAGTTTTCAGTCTTTCACTATTGAGTAAGATTTTAGCTGTGGGTTTTTCATATATGGACTTTATTATTTGGAGACAATTACTTCTATTCCTAGTTTGTTGAGTGTTTTTTATCATGAAAAAGTGTTGAATTTTGTCAAATGCTTTTCTACAATTGAGTTGATGATCTGGTTCTTTCACCTTCACTCTCTTACTGTGATGTATTAATTTTCACGTTGAAGCTCCTTGTATTCTGGAAATAAATCTCACTTGTTTGTGGTGTATAATCCTTTTAATATGCATCGGACCCCAGCCAAATGCGCCTAGAGGAGGTGACTAGATAAAGAACGCACTCTCCCTGATGGAATACGACCCAGCTGTAGAGAAAGGGATAAGGAATCAGTATGTGTACTTGGGGTTTCTATGCTACGTATTACCACAAATGTGGCAGCTAAAACGGTAGGCACAGCATGCCGGGCTCTCTGCTCAGAAGCCATCACATTGGAGGTCCTGGTTGGTGGCAGGATTCAGTTCCTCGAGGTGAGAGCTAAAGTTGTTCATGCTCTTGCTGTTTCGTGGCTCCCCCAAGGCCTGCAGAGGGCCTCTGCCTTCCATTAGGTACGTCACCAAATCAGGATTTGTCTCTCCTCCTCTTCGCATTTCTGCCCATGCTCAAGGGGGAATCCCAGGACCATCCTAGAATCCTGCTACCGCAGTACTGGGGGATGCCCAGTGGACACAGGACCCCATCTTGGCAGTGCTGTCACACACACAGGCAGCACTGGGGAAGGCCCCTGCCCCCTTGCTGGAACCAAGAGTAAGTTTTTGTTCGTCTCGTTCCCCAGTTGCAAGGTCTTGGTCACAACCCACAGGCTTCATTTGCTTAGGGACCCAGCATGAATTTTGGGATTGAAGCTGCTCAGCACCACCCACCCTCCAGGCCTCCAGCTCTGACTTCAGGGGCCTTCTTCAGCCTCACTCCTTCCTGGTGGAAGAGCAGAGCTGCCTAATCCACATCACTTCCTGTATCGGGCTCACCTAAAAGAAACTGAGCCAGTCCTGGTTGACGTAAAAACCTATGAACCCACTACCAAGAGCATCCCAAGGCTGTAGGGGATAGTAGCCCTTCAGCCATCAGGTCAAGGATTTTAGTGGATTAAGCAGTTTTTGGAGATCAAGCTGGGGCCCTAGCACCTTACAAAGCTCCTCTGAAAGCAGGATCAGACCTATTTCCTGCCTGGCTTCCATCAGGTGGCACATCCGGCTTACCTGCCGACGGGAAGGGTGCATCCTGCTTACTGAATAAGGTGGAATGGGAGGAAAGGGCCCAGAGACGCAGCTTATTCAGCATTATGCTGCAATGCTGCCGCCACTACTGCGCATGGCCCGATCACACACAAATGAAGACCATGGGCCATGTAACAGGGTCATAAAGCATGGGTTCCACACCCAAGTCCTTTCCTGAGCACATTTACTTGCTCACTGGCACTGCACTCACTAGGGCTGAAGACCCTACATTCTGGTAGGGTCTAGCTGGTGGCACAATGCTGGAAGGTAGACAGACATGCACAGATGACTGACGGTGGAAGCCATCTCTACAGGGAAGCAGTTGTTTCTCCCCCTCACCTGCCAAGGCAGAACTCAATTGCCTGTGCCACGGGGACTCTGCCTTGCCTACCCACCTGGAGGCCCCTGTGCTTCCAACCTGTGAAGACCACAGCCACGGCTCTAGCAGGAGGGCAGAGCTACCAGCAAGTCATTCTAACTCCTCACCAGGCCCCCAAGTACAGAACAAACAGAGACCATCCTTTTCACAGATGGTCAAGGACACTGCTTATGCTCAAACTCCCACACCTCCGCCTCAGCTGACCTATATATAGACACTATACCCACAGAAATAGGCACCATCTAAACTTAATTTTACAAGTTAAAACAGCTCAACAGTCCCCCAAATTATCCTGTAGCTCTCAGGTATGGGAATGCACATCAGCTATGATTTATGAAGACCTGCACCTCAAAAATCCAGGCAAGAAAACATGTTAAGCACACAATTGTCTCCAGGGTTTTCTCACAGTAGGCTCTGCTGTGACCAGAGACAATGGGGTATATCTTAATTGTAGAGAAACGAGCCTGTGGTTTCAAAGACACTTGGGCACCATGCTGCCATCGGTGGTATATGATCAAAGCACTGCTTGCCCACAAGGGGACCACTTGACTAGGCTCCAGCCTCCCTCTGGGGTGAGCAGTGTTAATACCCAGCCTGCCTCTTCAAGGCCAGTCACGTAGACTGAACGCCAGAGGATGGGTTGCTGCACCAGAGCACGCAAGCCCTACAAGTCTACTGCTGCTACTCAGCACAGCAAGGGTGCACACGAGACCAGGAAAAACCTGGGTGTGGCTCAAAGAATGGCTGAGATGCTAAAATAACTAGGAGCTAATCTGTTCTTTTTTTTAAAAGGCAGCCTGACTAAAAAAATTAGGCTTTGTAATCTTGCCACAGGAAACTGTTAATATCATTCAATCAACTAATCAAGCAGTAGTCCTATACAGAAAGTAGATGAAATCCAGTCTCTGGGCTGTTTTGCAAGAACACCCTCACCCCCTGCCCAGCCAGCAGGAACCTCTCCGGAAAAACAAGCCCTGCCCCCATTTTTTATATAGACAGATACCACACAAAAACTAGATTTATCACAAGCTGCCAACAGTGCTTTATTTTTTCTTTTCGACATCCTGTTCTGCAGCTTCCTTGGCTCTTTTTGCCCGGATGCCAAAGAGCCGAGCATTGGCACGGGCCATGCGGAGACTGGCAAAGGCCTTGAAGTTCTTCTCCTCCTCTGTGATGACCCTGGCTTTCTCCTTCTTGAAGACCTGGAAAGAGCACAGGCGGTTAAACCGTCGCCTTCAGTGAGGCCTGTGACAAAGCCTAGGGCCCAGATGTCAGCAGAATCTGCAGAGGCTTTGGAGGCAGACTCAAGCAATGCTCAAAGGCTACACAGAAACTGCCAAAGACAAAATATCCTCTGGGTTTAAACAGAAACAGACCCAAACTCCGGGCAGAGGCAGGAAGAACCTCCTTAGACATGAAAGATGGGTGAGGTGCTGTGCTTGGACAGACATATGGCAGAACCTGAACAAAGGAAGGCTTGGGCCCGCCCCCTCTCCCCCAGAGGGACCTCCAGGGCCCAGGCTCTTGAAGCCCTGAGCTTTCCAAACAGCAAGAAGGGGAAAACACAACCCAACGGAGGATGAAAAGTGTGGGTCACCAAAGCTTCCTTGAAAGGGAGGACAAGGCCCTCCCTCGAGTCCATCTATTAGGCCTGCAGGATGCTCTTGCCACCCCTCAACTCCCTCAAGCCAATCCCCACCCCAAGAAGCATTCACTTGGGCATCATCCCAACACCTCCACTTACATTCCGTATGGGCATGACTGGTCCTGTCAGCTGGGTGGCCAATTTGAGGTCTTTTTCCTGTTTATTAATGAGAAGGGAAAGTCAAGTGGGCTTGGCTCATTTCCCCCAAGGGCTCCAAGCTTATAATCTTCTAAGCCAGCCCCACACCTCTCACTGGATCACCACATGCCAAGTAGGGGCATATCAGAGTATCTGTTCTATCTAGCTCACAGACCCATGCAAAAGAGCACCTATGTCTGAACTAGAGATGAAGACAGAGCAAAACATAACTGGAACATACAGCCATCCCCCAACCCAACCCCCAGGAAGCCCATATGGATGGACCCATCAACTCTGCTCTCAAAATGTTTTTCTAGAAAACATTTGTGTTGGACATAAAGCATTTTAGAAAGCAGAACACTTCCAATGTAAAAAAGCTGCTTCCAAGTCAAAAAGCTTTCGCCATTACCACAAAACCTAGACATTTGTGTTGAGCACAAAAGAGAATCTCGACAGTTCTGACGGGTTAATTTGGAAATTCTTAGGCTCTTTTTTCTCATTAACGATTCCCTACTACCAGACGTGAAGGCCAAGTTTTGGGGGATAAAATGGCTACAGACAAATGTTCCCCCTTTCAACTCTAGCAGGACCCAGGGACAGACGCCACTTACACATGAACTAAGCGTCCCCACCCTGCAGGTCTGCTGCCTAAGACCTCCACACCGCTTCCCGCCCCACCGGGAGCCCACAGCGCTCCACTCACAGAGCTGTCTCCCTTCTTGGGGGCCGAGGGCTTCCTGGGGAAGAGGATAAGCTTGGAGCGGTATTCCTTCAGCCGTTGCACGTTGGCCTGCAGGGACTCAGTGGACTTGTTCCGCCTCCTCGGATCCACAGAGATCCCAATGGTCCGGGCCACCTTTTTGTGGATGCCGGCCGCCTGCCAATGGAGACAGACAATAAAATCCCAAAGACCTCTAATTTCTATACCCCAATGAGAGCGCTCAGTCGTCAGATGGAAAAGGGTTCAAGTGTACTTTCATCAAAGCAGTACAGCGATTCCGGAGAATGTCATCATTTGACTGCGAGCCCAGGAGGCAAAACGTATGCGTCTCTAAGAATGAGGTTTTGCGAATACTCACCTTTAACTCCTCCAAGCTGAAGCCCCTGCCGGCTCGCACTTTGGTGTGGTACCTCACCGTGGGGCATCTCACTATGGGCCGGATGGGTCCGGACGCAGGGCGCGGGGCGATGCGGCGCGCTTTCGCTTGTCGGGCCTTGCGTCTAAGCAGACAGAAGCCAGGGGGCAGTTACCGCACCCGAAGGCCAATCTCCCCATTCCGGCGTGTCCTCTACGATCCTGTACCACAGCGGGGGCGCGACGAGTGCAGACAACGCCGCCACCTGCGAAGCCATGCTACCCGCCCGCCCCCAACCACGCCATTGCAACGTCGGCTCTAACGTGGAAGTACAAGGGCCTTACGGTTATCACATGGTTAAAGGGTTCAAGCATAGCATACAGAGATTCCGGACACTAGTCACCTGGCTGTGTGCTCCACACGCACCCTCACCTGCGGATCTTCCGCGCCGGCTGGTTAAACCACGTGGCAACGCGCCGCTGCCAGTCCTTGTGGAAGTGGGGCTTTAGAATCATGCCATTTCGGCTGGGCGCCATGGCTGCTGCCTACGGGCCTAGGGAGGAAAGCGAGTCAAGGCCCGAACTCCAACCGGATGGCGTGCCCACAGTGCCCGGCCACGGCCCGGCACCGTCTGTGGCGTGGTCTTACGCCGATGGCGGCGGATGGAGACGGATGGCACCCTATGGCCTTCACCAGAACCAGGACCACACATACCCAAACTCCTCCGAAGGAGAACGGCAACCGGAAAGAAAGTGGCGTCGCAAAGCACCCCGGGATGGCAGTGGATCCGGCCAATCAGAAACGCTGGGGCAATTAACCAATCAGAGCCTGATATCACGGAAGTAACGTAAGCGCACGCCCAGGTGCCCTTCCGGCCACCGGAGGGACACGGAACGTAACGCAGGCTGGAGAAGCCCGCGGAGAGCCAGGTCGGTGGGTTCGGCGAGCTCCTGGCAGCGCCTGGCCTCTCCAGCTTACACACGCTACGGGACTCGGTACGTTCTCCCAACACCTAACGCTTCGTCCTCCGTGTCCCAGCCTTTGGGCCCTCTCATCCATTTGGTACACTTGTGCTTCGTTCTTTAGACGAAACTGACACTGAACGGTCGCTGTAAGCGGGGCAGCCGGTACTTTACGTGGAATCGTACAACTGCCCCTGCTCGGCGGAGGGATCAGGTAACTTCTCTGAGGTAGAGCAGCCGATGGTAAGCCATGGCACTAAAAATCCGCATGGCCGACTGCAGGTGTCACACAGAGCATCGTAAAAAAGCATGCGGTACCCAGGTATACATCTGTCACCTGTGCCCTTCGCGTCTGCCGTTCTCTGACACAGGCCTGGGAACTCTCCAACACCGCACTGCTATCTGTAAACCTTTACATCCCAGTAAGCCTCTTTCTCTCCCACCCTCACCCCAATCACAGAACTTCCTCCTAGCAAACCTTAATATTTAAGAATTTCATGACACAGCCCTTACTGGCCAGGCTCAGTAGGTTGGGTATCGTCCTGCACAGCGAAAAGTCGCCTGGATTCCTGGTCAGGGCGCACGCCTGGGTTGAGGGTGTGCCGTAAGCAACAGATCAGTGTTTCTCTCCCTTTCTCCCTTCCTTCTCTGAAGATAAATAAAATCTTTAAAAAAAATTTTCATGACACAAAATGAGAAACTTGGGAGGTCTGTGTCATGCACTGAGTAAACAGGTTCCTGATAAAAGTTTTCTTCCCTATTGGGACATCCTTGGGTGTTAGAAAAATCAGGTTATGACCAGGAAGACAGAGCATGTGTAACACGTGAGGCACACTGTCTTTTCAGACAGATGCACTGGGCCTGGGAAGTTCAAACCCTGACTGTGCCATTTAATAAATGTGTTCAATTATGAAACAAGGGCAATAGCAGCCCTGCTTTTCTTACAATATCTCAGACCCCTTCGATCTCACCGTGGACTAAGATACCTTGCTTTCTAATCGGAGATTCCTGTCCCCGTTCCCAAATTCTCTTTCTGGACAGAGTCAGTCAACTCCACCTGCCCTAACCCTCACCTCCACCTGAGCTCCAGCTGGTCATGGTTAAGAAGCTGTCTTGGGTCACTGGGTGGGGGTTAGAGGTATGATATCGGAAACACTTCAGGATATATTTAGTAGTACAACAGGGTGAAGTTATCATTTGAGGACCTTACTCTTCTGCACATAACCAGGCTAGACATAGAATCCAATTTTTAATGCTTAAATACTCCATACTTACCTCTTTTGAAAACTATGCAAAATAGCAAGCCCAAAAAAGTTCTGATAGGAAAATTCGGCTGAAAACATGCTCAGCTTTTCCACTGGGAAAGGTTAAACAAGTGAACTGTTATGAACTGTCATGCAGGAGTCCTTCTACACAAAGTCTTGGTTGGCTCAAGGGTTTTAAAATCTTTAGCTATAGGGATAGCCTGTCACTTGGCACAAAAACTCCACAGCCACAACTCAAGGGCTTTTGTCCCAGGTTTAGGTCTGAAAGTGCTGATGTCCCTGGAAGCAGTGCTTAACTAAGGGGACCAGAGATTCCTGATGTGCCCTTGGAGGTGTGGGAGTATACTCTGTACACCCAGAATTTCCTTTCAAGACTGAGCCCCAACTACTCATGGCAGTGCCTGCTCACTGCACATGTGCACCTGACTGGCCTCCTCCATCTGGTACTTTGAGAGTCAGCTTCAAATCTAACACAGTCAACAATAGCTTCTGGAACCCTTTCAGACACAGTCTTGATTTTAAAATTATCATCATAACAGAAAAGCGATTTGATAATTTGTGTGTGTGGGGGGGGTCAGGTCCCTGTAGAACTTTGCAAAACTTAACATGTTAATTTTGCCACATAAATTTAGGCTGATTAAATTAGGTGGAGCAGTACCCTAGTAACAAGAACAGGATGATAATGCTGTTTCATCTCAGAACTTAACACCATGCAGTCTCTAAACTTTCCAAAATCCCAGCCTAAACATAAATCAGAGGCTAACTCAAAGGTTCCTGTAATAATAGAAACACTAACATCAGTGAAAGACAACTGAAAGTACATTATACTTATGTTTTGTTTGAAAGTGACTAAGAGTCAGTCTTAGAAGTTAACATCACAAGAAAAAAGATTAACTGTGTGATGTCAAATGTTAACTAGACACTGTGCCTACCATTTTGCAATTATACAAATATCAGATCATTACATTGTACACCTGAAACAAATGTATAAAAAAATAAATTTAAAAAGCAAAACAAAAAGAAAAATCATATTTATTTGTGAGAATGGACCAGAGTGAAGAACAATTTGTATTGACTTAAGAACTACAAGTTAATTTTCTTCTTATTTAATGATCTGCCGAGGCTCTCTCTGATTGTGTTAAATATGCATGTTTATTTAAGGAACGTGTGTTTATCTCAATGAGGAGATTTCACACGCCTAACTTAAAGACAGTTCCAGAAGCTGTAATCAGGTTCTGATGTGTGGGTTCTGTTGGGTGGAAGGCAGAGGGTCAGGGTTTAGGTCCCAGCATTAGGCACACAGGTTGCTGGGTTTAATCTGGCTGCTCCAGGGATTCTTCATCTCTAGAATCCACTTTAAAGGAGGTGTAATCATCATCCACACATGAGATACAGGAAGTGTAATTCCTGGCACTGTTCTCAAATGCCATGTGTTTTATGATGGGGGTGACATAATTTGACCAGAGTCAAAGTCGGCAAACTCCTATCAGTCAGAGCACAAAGGAACCCGCCCCGGCTGAGAAGCCCTGAGCCCACTCACACCTCCCCCCACTATAGCAAGGCAGCTCTTTCATGTATTTACATCCTTTTCCTGGCTAAGCATCTTCTGGTGCTTAGCAAATGATTTTCCAGAGGGATGTACTGACATGGGCCATTTTAATGGATAAAAATAGAAGGGATGAGCTTGGCCATATCCACCAAAACAGGTTACCAAGGGTACTGTGTTCAGGCAGACACCAGAAAGAATCCTCACTGTATGCAATCTTTGGAAATGAATTTGAGGAACTGGGGCAAAGGCAAAAGTGTCCTCAATATGCCATACTTTCTCAGAGCTGCCCACCCTGACGTGTATAAGCACAGTTGCATCTGCCCACCTACAGCTCAGCAGGCGTTTCCATGGCACTGAGTGTGGGAGCAGGAACTGAATGACCATTTTGTCAGGAAGTACCCATAATCCATGGCTCCAAATGCCACCACATAGGGAGGGTGGAAGTGATGAGAGCAGCAGGTAGGAGCACCTGAGTGCATGCTGCACGTACCCAAGGAGATGGGAGCTGAGTGCACTTCCTGTCTTGCAGTGATGGGGTATCCTAGGCCCTTTGTCCCAGATTCCTACAAAAGGGGTTCAATTGCTAAAATATAACCTGCAAACACAACCCCGTGATCCAGGACAAACCCAACCGCCCCCCTGGGTTAGAG
Organism: Mormoops blainvillei; assembly: GCA_004026545.1. Classification (NCBI taxonomy): domain Eukaryota; kingdom Metazoa; phylum Chordata; class Mammalia; order Chiroptera; family Mormoopidae; genus Mormoops; species Mormoops blainvillei. Next base: position 112,289 of record PVJD01004646.1, read on the forward strand.
CTGGCCACATGGCACAAAGTTGGATTCTCCACTGTAAAGTATCAACAGTCCTCAGGTATCCCGTCCATGGTGCCTGCCACCAGACCAGTGAGGAGGTTCTTGCGTGCATCTGTCTACATGGCAGTAGGTGGCGGTGTTTTAATCCTCTAGAGCCTGTTCCCTATTCTCTAACCCCATTAATGACTGAGGAGAGGACACTGGCTCTGAGTGTGCTTTCAAAGAGGATCCCATTAGCATACTGACAAAGACACAGGAGCTGCGAAGAGGCCCTGCACAAGCTGGGGCATGAGCCTGACCGCTGGGCTGCTCCTAGATCCACCCAACACCCCCAAAACGATAGTGTCATAAACCTGGGAATTCCTCCAGGCACACTTTCAACGAGTACTGACAACCCTCCCCATGGGGGAAAATGAGCTACAAAAGCAAAACTAAGTCATTCTCTTCTGCAAAGTCTTTACTAATCACAGGCAGAGAGACCAATAGATCTCAGAAGTCCTGCAGTGGGGCCCAGGGAGGGCTATAGGGAGTACAAGTCTCAGATGAAATGGAACTTGAGGGACAGCTAAGTAAAGAGTTCACTTCCTGGGGCCAGCTATTTGGGCCATGACGGCTCCTCGCCTTGAAGTGGGGGATGCTGAGGCGCCTCCTCCTCTCCAGCATCTTGCTTTTCCCTCTCAGCGTCACTCCACCTCAGAGGCGCAATCATCTTCTTGGGCCCATGAGGAGGTGGGCCAATGAGGGCCTCGATGTCCTCATAGTTTATCACTTCCTTTTCCAGCAGGGCATTCGCCAACTAGGAGGAACAAAGGACAGTGTGTGAACTCTGGAGGACAAGGACACAGACAAGAGCCTTTTGAGAGCAGGGCACTGAGAAGGAGGGGGCCCCTCAGCCTCCCAGGAAGGGGTTCTGTGAGGAGGATGCCCCCAGACAGGCTACTTTCCCAGGGAAGCAGCGCACACAGGCAGCTTAAGCGAAGAATCACTCCCTGTTTCAATCCTGGAGATGATTTCCCAGCTGCAGCTTCATTAATTTTCTGCTTCCCTTCCAAATCTCTGCTTATTTTGGGCAACTTCAATTTCCTTTACCAAAGAAGGTGTGTGTGTCTGTATGGGGGCAGGGGGCTAAAATGCAGAATATTCTCAATGGGACTTGGGGAGAGGAATGCTTGGCACTGAGGTGTGAGCAGGGGGAACCTCACAGTTTGGGAAGGAGGCCTCTGCCTCTCTAGATATGGTGGTGGAAAACTTAGTAAATGAACCCTGTGACCATCCTGCTGCACAGTCCCTACTACAAGGACTGCTGCCACAGCCACTCAGACTGATTTCTGTCACCCCCAGACTAGACTGAACAGTTCCTCTGTGTGGCTGCTCTAATATATTGCTAAGCAGTGAACCCCACTGATGGTATGAGTAGATCACATTGCAATCCAAGGCAAGATATCCTCAGCCCACCACTGGGAGCCTGAGTCTTGCCCAGTGGCAGTGACAAGGCACACATGTGATACCAAGGACCTTGTTAACAGCAGTTTATGGCTCAGCAGGTCAGGTAGGCCTGACATTCTACACTGCTCACGACTCCAGGGAGGCTAGTGCTGCTGGTCTGTGACAACACCTGGAGACCCAACACGCATGACTCCCAAGCTGGCAGAGCCTCACATTAATTGAAACAACAGCCCATCCACCGAAGACTGCCCACTTGAACTAGTGATGCAGTAACCTCATTCTGTGGTCAAGAGGTGACCCCAAACCAAGACCTAGTCTTACTCTGAGAACAGCAGACCCATCCTCCTCCCACCACCATGGCAGGCCATCAACAACAGAAAAGTGAGGATTTATCCCAGCCAAGAGGAGCCTGAGGAGACATGATGACTATATGTAAGCACGGCAAGGCGCAGGAAAAGGACATTAGAGAAAAGGTAAGGAAATCTGGTTAATAGTAATATATCAACACTGGTTCACTAGGTTGTGAAAAATGCAGTGTATTAATGCAAGATATTAACAACAGAGAAAACTGGGTGTGAGGTATAAGGGAACTCACTACTATATTTGCAATTTTTCTGTAAATCTAAAACATTCTAAATGTTAAAATTTATTTTAAAATTTTCAGGAAAAGTTTGTTAGAAAAAGATTAAACAAAACTGACCAGACATTAATAACTGCTCATGCTGAGCAATGGACACATGAGAATTTACTACATTCTTCTGTCTATTTTAAAGGAACTGACGTGTTCATAATAAAACACTCAAAAAATGTAAAATACTAGATTTCAGTTGAGCTGGGTGAATACACACTGACTATGGTGTTTCCTAAAGTTCTATGTTCATCTGAACTAGTCCATGAAAGAGTGACCAGCTGTGCCAGCACAGCGCAGCGATGGTCAGCACTGCCACACAACTTCTGGAGAGACAGTCAGGACACTAGAGGTCAGAAAGCACCAAGACTTACCGCCTGCAGCTTGTCCAGATTGTCCTGCAGCACCTTCTCGGTGTGCCTGTAGGCCTTAGCTACCAGCAGTCGAGCTTCCTGCGAATGAAGGAGATGTGTAATGAGCACAGCTGACCACTAGTCACGGCACTGTCCACAGGCTGGTTCTGACACCAAATTACACCAAAAAAGGCAGGTTCAGAAACACAGGCTTTTTTCTCTCACAATGACCAGGAGAGCTCAGCTGCCAACAGTTTCTGGCCCCCACCCCACGCCCTGGGAACACCGTAGTTCAGGATGCCTGCCCACCAGCAGCCATTCGCACTTGCAGATGCCCCACTGGCTCCTGGAGGCCAGGGACCCTGTGTTTTGGTCCTCCATGCCCGCAGCTGCCTCACATGCTCGTGCACCAGGCCAACTATAGCTGCCCCAGGACGGGCCGAACACCGTCCTGGTCCAGTCTCCTGTGGACAATGCAGCACATCTCTGCTGGCCACAGGGATCACTGGCACTGACTTTGTAATTTGATGCATTTATTTGATACTTTTCCCAGTGTCCCACCATCTATGGTTTCATCAAGAGCCACAGAGGTCCTCATCCAAGAACGCACACTGAGCAGCTCAGAGCAACAGAAGCCAACAGGAATATCCACAGTGTGGTGGCATACAGGCAGGGCTAAGCACAGTGGGAGGCCTCCTCTGAATATCCCCTACCACCACTAAGGGGTGGGATGGAGAAGAGTCCCACACAAGGTGCAGATACAAGGGCTGTGCACTCACGTGATCCATCATTTCCTGGAGGCCCTGGCTGAAGGGGCGCCGTCCAATGCCCAAAAGGCCCTCCTGAGCATCGGGGAAGGAGATGGGCCCAATGCTTGGTGCCATCCCAAACTGCTTCACCATGGAATAGGCAATGCGAGTGACCTTCCGCAGGTCATCCTGCGCCCCTGGAGCATAGGGTCAAGAAAAGGTTTCTCTGGTGGGGGTGCAGGGTCAGGGCACCCTGGGGAACTCACTGGCACACACCTGGGCCTGACAGCAGATGCAGAGTGCTCAGGGGACAACTATATCTTGTTACTGTTCCTTAAAAGAGTGTCTTAAAACGTTTAAAAATGCTGTTTTGTTTAAAAAATTACTCTGGACCTGGCCAGGTAGCTTAGTTGGCTAGAGCAGCATCCCGATATGCAAAGGCTGCAGGTCTTGATCCCCAGTCAGGGCACATACAAGAATCAACCAATGACTGCATAAATAAGTAGAACAACAAAAATTGATATTCCTCTCTCTAAAATCAATAAATAAAAATTTTTTAATAAAGATAAAAAAATAAAAAATTACTCAGGGTGCCTGTTTGCATTCATTTCACCAGCAGTTAGTTCTCCAGCACAAGTCCAGGTGTGCACAGGGCACACTTGCCAACACTGAACCCCAATGTCAGGGATCAAGCAAGAAACATCTTCCACCTGCTCTCTGGACGTCACAGTGAACTAGCTGCTTGAGAACAGTGAATTAGCTTGAATTACCAATAATTAACCAATTAAATGCATTTATAGTCTATAATACATGTATGTAAATATTTTTGTAACAATTATTTAACAAGTCTTGTTTAGTTTCAAATCTCCTTTGACCATACCTTACCTTTTAAAAAACATAATGAAATTCAAAGTATATTTGCATCCTACTATTCAAATCCTTCCATCAGATTTACTCCCCCGCCCCCACCCCCACATGCAGAGGGATAACGGATGTGAAAGCACTGTGAGAACTCCAGGCCCTCCAGGGCCAGCTCCTCACCAGAAGTGACCTTGTTGAAGGAGATGGTCTCTGATACACGGCCACCCAGAGCCATGCACATCCGCTCAAACAGCTGTTCCTTGGTGAAGAGATACTGGTCTCTTGGGAGCATCTGAGCAAAGCCCAGTGCAGCATTTGTCCGAGGGGCGATGGAGACCTGCAGAACGTCAGAAGGCCCGAGTTAGCAGACAGGATGTGGGGTTTATTTATTTTTTTTATCTTTTTGTTTTTTAAATATATTTTTTATTTATTTTTAGAAAGGGGAAGGGAGGGAGAAGAAAGGGAGACACACATCAATGTGTGGTTGCCTCTTGCATGCCCCCTACTGGGGACCTGGCCCACAACCCAGGCATGTGCCCTAGACTGGGAATTGAACTTTGGTTCACAGGCCAGCCCTCAATCCACTAAGCCACACCAACCAGGCTTTTTTTTTTTTTTTCCTTTTATTGATTCTAGAGAGAGGGGAAGGGAGGGAGACATAGATAGAGAGAAACATCAATGTGAGAGAGAAACATCAATTGGTTGCATCTTGCCCTTGCCTCAACTGGGGACCAAACCCACAACTCAGGCATGTGCCCTAACCAGGAATTGACCCAGCAACCTTTCACTTTGCAGGATGATGCCCAATCGAGCCACACTGGCCAGGGCAGAAGGTGGGGTTTAGAGATGAAACTGGGGCAACACAAGCTCTTTAATCAGGCCTGGCTGGGGTGGCTCGGTTGGTTGGAGCATCATCTCATAACTGAAAGGTGGCAGGTTTGATCCCCAGTTGGGGCACATACCTTGGTTGCAGGTTCAATCCCAGGTCCAGGAATGTAAGATCCCCAGTGTGGGCACGTATGGGAGGCAACTGATTGATGCTTCTCTCTTGCATTGATGTTTCCCTTCCTTCCACTCTCTAAAAGCCATGAAAAAATATCATCAGGTGAGGATTAAAAAAAAATCTTTAATCACAGGGTTTCGAAGCCATTAAGCAAATTTACACTATCACCATTTTTGTAAAAAGAAGATCCTATCATTAAAGAGAGCAGCTCACACTCGGTGGGTGTATCTTCCTTGCACATTACTAGGTATATATGAAGTAAAGAACAACAAAGACAGGAGATCTTAGGTAAACCAACAAAGAGGTTCAAGGATGAAAGACACCAAGGACCTCCCCGCCACGCCCCTCATCATGAGGTTATATGGGGGATATGGTTTGCAGTCCGGCGCTCAATCCATGGAGCCACACCAGCCAGGGGTATACGGGGGATATGGAAACTATCCTTGCCTTAGCCTTCCCCTACAACCCAACACCAGGTGTGTGTACAGATCCAGCAGGATAAGGCATGCTCCTGTGAACAAAGAGAGACTTGGGCTGCAGGTGCCATTTCTGGGGGTTTCGGCAGCAGGAGAATCACCTCACAGTGCCCTGAGAATTGGAAGAGGGAACTTAAATCCAACACTAAACTACAACTGAAAAGGCTGTAAATAACAAGGGAAGAGCAATGGGAACTTCATCTTTCCCTAGTAAAGTATGAGCCTTTGAGCCTCAGGAGGGAGGTTTTCTCATTATTGTAACAGTGGAGAATTGTAACCCACCCTACAATTCTTTTGACATTGTTTCTGTAAGTGCTGACTCTGACTAATATGTAGCTAGTAGATAAATAGCATGTTTGTATAAGAATCCTAAGAACTCACTTCAAAAGATACAGACTCAGACCTTCTTCAGACATCCCAGCTCCAGGAGATTTGTAGACCTTCAATAGTGGAGCCAGGATGATGATGCACTCCAGACTATCACGTGCCTTATTGGAGCAGACTGTGCTGGTCTGCCCAGAGAACTTTCAATTCCCTGCCCTTAATCTTTGTTCTGCTTTCCCTCTCCCTCCTTATACAAACCTCTGCCTACACTGAGATGTTAAAATGGGCTTTCAGACATGGGTCCCCTATCTTCTCACGTGATCGGCACTCGAATAAACCACTTTCCTTTTCACCAGCACCTGTCTCAAGAGTGTGGCTTTCATTGTGACAGGTAGGTGGACCTGTGTTCAGTTACATTATGACTAGTTTATGACTTTCAGCCATCAAATGAAGCAAAAATTCTGAGAAAAGGAAGTTTAAAATTGTGGTATTTACTTCATTGTGGATATTTCTGCATTAATATTTTTTTGAGATGCTGCATTAGTTATCCTGATTATTGGATTTTTTTAGTGTCCCATAAATAAAACACCTTAGATGACTGTCCCACCTGCTTCATCCTGCACCCAGCCCCAATCATCTACCTCAGTGACTGCTGCATCCACTTATCTCTGTCATGGAACACTAGACTCAGCCCTCTGATGAGCACATAAAAGGAACTGGCCTGATCAGCAGGACATCATCAAACATAACCAGACGATCACTGATTGTCAGACATTAAACACTAACATATGAGGCTGGCAATTCCTACACTGTTCCCATGTTCGGGTCTTAGGGGACTGCAGTGCAGCTCCTTCCCAGCTAGTGGACCCAAACCACGTGCACTTGCCAGTGAGTCCACTTGCTCTGGTGGAGGGTACAATTATAATTTTCACCCTTACCTTTACAAACTGGACACAAACATGCCAAACATTTACATTTTCCTTAATGATCATTCAAGGATCTCACAGTCACAAGCCTGCACATTTGAGAGCGGTGGGTAGTGGGTGGGGAGGATTGTCTATGATACTACCATTTGATACAAATAAATTTTCATCAAACTCACAAACCTCTGCAAAAGTAGTGTTTTAAAAAGATTTTATTTATTTTTAGAGAGAGGGGAAGGGAGGGAAAGAGGAAAACATTGATATGCAAGAGATACATCGATCGGTTGCCTCTTGCATGCCCCCAACTAGGGACCTGGCCTCCAACACAGGCACATACCCTGATTGGGAATCAAACCAGTGACCTTTCGATTCGCAGGCCAGCACTCAATCCACTGAGCCACACCAGCCAGGGCGAAGAGTAGTGTTTTTTTAAAAAGTGTACTCAGCCCTGGCTGGTAGGCTCACTGGATAGAGTGCCAGCCTTCACAAACCAAAGGGTCGCCAGTTTAATTCCCAGTCAGGGCACATGCTTGGGTTGTGGGCCAGGCCACCAGTGGGGAGTGCGCAGGAGACAACCACACATTGATGTTTCTCTCCCTGTTTTTCTCCCTCCCTTCTCCTTTCTCTCAAAATAAATAAATAAAAATAAAAGTACTCAACTCACTCCTTTCTAAGATTAGGAATCATTAGATCAACACATTTCAGAGACAGTAAACTTGGTAGTTCTTAATTCCAAGACTGACCATTGATACAGAGCAAGACACCAAATGGTCATGTGGCTTTCCAATGGTCATGCCCAGAACTGGACCCCACTGGTTTAGATGTAAGACCTCATGCCCTACGCTTCCAAGGTGAGGGCTCCTGCAGTCACCTTCCACCTGCTCCCAGGTCCACCTCAGGCTGAGCTGTCTCTTCACTAAGCACAAACACATGGCACTCCCAAAGTCAGCTTTGTTCAAGGGTCAGGCTCACTCTCCAAGACCCCAGCCCCCACTGGCTCCCACCCTCTGACAGCCTACCTTCATCACAGCCTCAGTGTGCTCCAGCAGCCAGCCAACCAAAGCATGGCCTGACTCATGAAATGCAACCACCTTCTGCTCTTCCTTTGAGAGGATCTTACTCCTTTTGGCCGTCCCTGGAAGAACACCAAGGACTCTGAGTTCAGGCCCACTGATAATCCTGTGTAAGCATGCAAGAACCTTCCCTGCTTGACCTTGAAAGTTTTTTACTGTGTTGTTAAAGTGAGATCCTCACAGGATGTTTGCTTCCTGTGTTTCTGCCCCAGACTGACCCCATCCACAATTATTCCTCACTATCATTCCAATTTGAAGGAAAACTCATTAGGTAGGAGAGGTGTTGGAGGGGCCATGTTTGTCCCACTTCCAGAAAGGCAGAATAATCAAAAAGAGCTCCTGCAGGCTTTGTGGGTAGAGCTGCAGGGCTGACAGGATTCGTATGCACTCCGTTCCAAGCTCTAGGATTCTTGTTGGCTTTTCTCCCAGGACTAGCAGGGGTAACTACAGCCCTGTGACTCTACAGTTCTTTCACCCTTAGTAATGGTCTACCTCTTGCCTTGGTGACTTTACCTTACATTTCCCCTGTTCGAATTACTGCTGAGGTTTCATCCACTGTCCCAAACTTGCCAAACATCCTCAAGTTTCCATTTTACGCAACCTGAATAAGCTCTAGGTTTAAGGTATTTCCTATATCATGCTACTAAGATCATCTACCGCATTTACCATAAGGTTATAAATTCTTTCTAAGATGCACTGGCTGTGGCAGACAAATTGTTTCAATCACAGCTGATTATATGAGCCTCTAAACATGAGATCACAGCCTCACAAGATGGGCTTTACCTGAATACAAACATGTTCTAGCTCAGGCAGACCACTTGGAAGTAAGGACAAGAGAGCTTGTCTTGTTCTAGGCACTGCATACGTTGTGGGGGTGTGGTAAGTATTCTATCAGTATTCTCTTTGGTTTTTCCTGCTTTGATAATATTACTATAAGCTATCCATTTCCATATAAGAATAAGTGGCTTATAAAAAACCAAAATTTAAAGTAAGGAACAGCAACTTTAGCTCCTTCTATCTATACAAGTTTGCTTCTTTCCTAAGCTGCAGACTGGGAACCTGGAGACATTTGTTCTAGATTTTAACTCAAACTGTGGGTGATCAGAACATGCTTCTTGTAGGGACAGCTTAAGACAGAGAGCGCACTACCAACACACAGGGTACATGCTTCTCAAACACCTATAGGAAGCACCAGTTTCCCTTTTCAAAAAATTTTCAGTGTCTTGACTAACACTTTCATTCTGAACCCTGTTCAAAGACAAGATGCACCGCTCCTGTCTGGATGCGGCCACATGGAGTTATGATTCCTCTCAGCTTTGGTCCTGTTCTCATAGAAGTCCATGGACCCTACTTGAGCAGAAATGATTAAGTATTGCCAGAAGCACCCCAGCCCTCCATTACCCAAATACCTCTCCAATTCCTGTCTGAGCAGAGCACATGAGTTTCAGCAGCGGCAGGGCTGACCAGCAGAGCATGGCCCTCAGCAGGCATCCCCCTCAGCCTTGGACCCCTGATGACATGCACAGGCCACTGGCCTGTCCATTTGCAGTTGGCTCTCAGGCATCACATCATGGCTAATGGGCTAAGCGCCACTCACATTTGGGTTTGCAAGATCCTTTTATATTTCTATTTGAAGAGTGTCTGCTCTTAAGCAAATATGCAGTATTTTAAACTGTGCAAAAGTAAGTCAAATTGTAAAGTCCTGACTTATAAAAAACAGAAATACTTTATGTAGTTCCCCCTCTGCTGATAAGGTCGCCATGTGACATCTAAGCCCGACCTGCTCCCTCCACCCCATCCTCAAGTTCACTCTTGGGAATCGTGCCTCATACCTGCAATGACACGCTCCACGGCGTACTCAAAGTTAAACGTGTGGACAGATGTGTGCCCTTCCCGTGCAGCATGCAGAGCAGCCTCATTACAGATGTTGGCGATGTCAGCACCTGTCAGCACAACAGGGGAGGACAAAGGTATTGGCTCTGCTCCCTCAAGGACTGAGAGGAGGGAAGGGAAGGAGGGGCTTACAAGCAAATGAAGAGGAGCGGTGCAGGAGGGAAGGCATGGTAAGGGCCAGGTACCAGTGCTTGGGTCTCTACTGGACCCAAAGAACCACCTCTTCACATTCACTCCAACCTCTTTCAGTCTTGTCTGCCTTCCCTTTTTTTTTTTTAAGATTTTATTTATTTACTTTTAGAGAGAGGGGGAAGGGAGGGAGAGAGGGAGATGAACTTCAATGTGTGAGATATATCGACTGGTTACCTCTCACACACCCCCAACTGGGGACCGGGCCCGCAGCCCAGGTATGTGTGCTGACTGGGAATTGAACCTGTGATCTTTTGGTTCACAGGCTAAAGCTCAATCCACTGAGCCACACCAGCCAGGTTGTCAGTCTGTCTGCCTTCTCCACTACTTTACTACACAACTGTAATCAGCACACTTCCACGTACCATCTGGTGTTTTATCCCCACTAATAATTCATATGTGTACTGATGGATGAGAAATTAAAGGCTGTCTAGTATCCAAAAGATTCTAGTTAAGGAAATGAAAAAACTCAAAAGAAAAAAGTACATTACCCTTTAAAATAAGAACCATACAGAAAAAAATCCTTTTCCTTTCTGTTGAAATTTTATGAGTTTGAACCAAACTGATAATTGCTGGGAAGCAAAATCACAACAGACTGCAAAAATGCTCCCAAAATATCTTGATTTGTGATATCTGTGTCTACAAATTAAAACTGAGACCATGAGGGAAGGTAGCGGTACACTGGGCAGCGACAAGGCCTAGCCATGACAGCACCTGTTGGGAGCAGTGGAATCTTGTGATCTGAGGTGGACAAGAACTGAAGAGGTTCTGTGCAGAGCCCTAACGGCAGAACTTCTAAGACTGCCCATAGTGAGGACACATACATGGGGCAGTCTGAATGCAGGTGACAGATGCACTGTTGGGCTTTCCATCACTTGGGGAGGAAAAGTAAAGTATCATGTAGTTCTTCCACCTCCTGCCAACTCTGCATGCACAACTCACTCCCAACCAGGCTGTGCTGCCCAGAGGAGGGGATGGAGGACACCTCGGGGAGGCCTGCACTCATGCATGAAGTAAAAACCACTTCCCCTCCACTCTCAGGACCAAGGAGAACTGGCCCCCATACCGCTGAATCCTGGCGTGAGTTCGGCCAAACGCTGAGAGTAAAAGCTGCTAGCCTGGGTCAGCTTCAGGCTCTTCAGGTGCTGCTCGAAAATCTCCCGCCTTTCCTACCAAAGACAGAGAGGAGGACACAAGTGTGGGCCAGCATGCCCGCCACGCAGACACGAGCCACTTGGGAGGCACTCTCTGGAGTTTCTTCATCATCAGTCACGACTGTAGTTTGTGAAACCAATTTAGAGCTGCAAGCAGCATTGCAAATTGAGAAGAAAAAAAGGAAACAATAGATAATAAAGTGCATCACTATAACAAGGCTATTTTGTGGAGCCTCTGATTCGTGCACATCTTGATGTAAGCATTCCCTACACAGTCAGGAAGATGGACAGCCTCTCTCCTCCACAGGCAGTGTCAGAGGGCAGCCTTGCTCCACTTCTTGGAGCAGCAGTTTGAAAGGAGAACCCAGAATGAGCACTGGGTGTGCTAGGAGCCACAGCCTTGTGCCCCTATGTGTGTACCTCCAGGAACAGTAACCAATTAACCAACCATTAGGTCACCCTCCAAACCCTGTCTCTACCACACATGTAATCCTTATCACCTCATGCTGGGTTCCTGCTCCCTCGGCGGCCACCACTAAGGCCTGGTCACCCAGAGGTGAACATCCAACCAGAGGCCTGAGACGGAGGAACTGGTGGGGCTGAAAGGTCACCAGGGCTTCCACCCCCCTTCCACCTGCTTTCAGGGCATCTGCACAGCTCATGCTCCACAACCACACGACTCCAAGGCCTTGAGCTGAACAACATGAGAATTCTGAGGCTCTGCAAAGAATATGCTACAAAACTCAACCAAGACCAGTCCATTCAACCCCAGATGCTTAAGGATAAAGGGAAAAACATGGGAAAACAAAAATTAAGCCGCAAAACCACAAGAAGAGCAGCGAGCAAAAGGACGTCTAGACAGACAAGCACCACTGGCAACAAGCAGCTGCATCTGGACCAAGGAGGGCAGCGCCAGGGCACACTGACCTGCAGTGTGGGGAGGTCGATGAAGACGTGTCGGTCCAGTCGGCCTGGTCTCAGCAAAGCATTGTCCAAAATGTCAGCTCGGTTGGTGGATGCCAGGACGATGACATGGTCAGTGGTGCCCATTCCTGAGGGACAGACAGTGGCCTTTATGGTGGGGGTCCCCAACACTGTGACCTTCCCCATGAAGTTCAAGAGACAGTCCAGGAGAGATTTCCTGCCAGGGGCCACAAGAGAGGACTATAAGCACTGACCCAGGACTGATCCTTCCCTGAGAACATTTTTGTTTTTATTGATTTTAGAGAGAGAGGGAATGAAAGAAAGGAGGCTGGGGAGAGGGGTGGGGGAGAGAGAGAAAGAGGAAGGGAGGGAGGGAGAGAGAACTGATTTGTTGTTCCACTCATTCACACATTCATTGGTTGATTCTTGTATGTGCCCTGACCAGAGATTGAACCTGCAACCTTGGTGTATCAGGACAAAGTTTAACCAACTGAGCTCCCCAGCCAAGGGCCCCGGAGAGCTTTCTACAAGATCACTGCAAGAGCAAGAACTCACCAGTCTTACTTCCCCTGGAAGCAACCCTAGAGGAAACTGCTAATAGGGCAGACCCTGGGAAAAAGGGCCTTCCTCTCATACTTCATCACTGCATTTCCCTGGGCCAAACTGACCACTACAGGGACATCTGGGACATTCTACCTCCCTCTAACACTTGGTCTGAGGGCCTGGGTTTTCTACCCCAAGTTTCTCACACAAGAATTGAAAAGTGTGTTCAGAAACCATCCCAATAAATGGCCCAGATCCGCAACTGCAAAAACACATTTATGAAGCAACTGGGGACTCTAAGCCTCACTGGATGTTAGACTGCTCAGAAGAATTGATTATTTTTAGAGAAAAAGGGAGAGAAAGAGACAGAAACATCAATGTGAGAGAGAAACATCGATCAGTTGCCTCCCATACAGTCCCCCACTGAGGACTGAACCTGAAACCTAGGTATGTGCCCTGACCAGGAATCAAACTCACAACCTTTTGGTGTACAGAACGATGCTCCAACCAACTGAAGTACCCAGCCAGTGCTGAAGAACTTGTTTTTTAAAAAAGATTTTATTTATTTATTTTTAGTGAGGGGAAGGGAGGGAGAAAGAGAGGGAAAGAAACATCAGTGTGTGGTTGCCTCTCAAGTGCCCCCTACTGGGAGCCTGGCCAACAACCCAGGCATGTGCCCTGACTGGGAATCGAACTGGCGACCCTTTGGTTCTCAGGCTGGCACTCAATCCACTGAGCCATACCAGCAAGGGCCTAAGAACTTATTTTTAACTTAAGTTATATGATACTTCTCTGAATGTAGAGAAATACATTCAGAGTACCTAACATTCAAAACTTTTGGTTGGCTTTAAAATAACCCATTGGGGAGAAGGAACAGAGAGGGAGGAGGTATGCATGGTTTAGGCGTGGACAAGTACCAACAAGACTGAAGCTGACCTGGGACACAGGGGCTCACTGCACACTTCTGCTTGTGTGGATGTCTGAAAAGCTCCATAATACATAGTTTAAAAAATAAAGATGCCACGACCTATCTCTTCCTAACTTAAAAAAATTCCCTAAGAAGCTGACATTGACAAATACAATTTTAAATCACCCATAAAGTCTTCTAACAAAAGTGAAATTTAGAAGAAATATTACAGAATTAAACCCTTAGAGCATGTCAGGCACTGACATCTCACAGCAGACTGTCATTCACTCCACTCCTGGATCCCATGACAACGGTGAAGGTCCCATCTGAACATACCAGTACAGGGAGAGCATCAACCTAACTGAGGGGCTGTAACCCGTATCACTAAAAAGCAGCCACCAGGATAGCCCAAGCTACATGCCATTCCCAAGAAAATCATTCCACAGATCCAAAGAAATGTCTCCTGGAGATGTGACATCACTCTTATCTGAGTCTGCACTATGGAATGGGATAAGCCAGGATGCCACAACAAGTCCAATCCCATTCATGTGCCAAGAGTGGAGAGTGCAAAAAAGTGTCCACTTTGCTGAAGCAAAGATGATGTCTTTAAAATCACCCTGAGTTTTGGAACAAATTCAGAAGCAAGAGCAAGCACCATCCACGCAGGTGACACGCCAGCCTCTCTGCTCCATTTGTTCACACTCCTGTTTTAGGAAAAGTGAAACACTGACTTGGGAAGCGAGAGGCAGTTGGAGGGAGGTGCCCTGGCCAGACGCGGCTTCACTCTCTGGGATCATCCTTGGTGCCAGGAGGACCCTATGCCACTCATCCCTGAGTGGTGGTTTGGAAGACCCGCCACAGCTCACCACTCACATTTCTGAAATTCCTTCCTTTAACAGGTCAAGGTTATAAGCACAGAAATCTGAAGTTACACAGTGAAAAAATGTTGAAAAATAGTAGGAACAGTGGGTGTAGAAGAAACACAATAGCAAGACAAGGGTAGATGCCATGTCAGTGAGCTCTAAGCAGAAAGGGCAGCTGTGACACTCAGAGTTCTGTCATCACAAGTCACCTTGACCTCCTTGCATAACAGACCCCTCATTTCGGGGCCTGATCATATGGATCACAAGGATGCAGACCTCCTACAGTGAGGTTTTGAAAGTTTACATTTTGACAGCCCTGGCCAAGTCTCGGTTAGAGCGTCATCCTGATACACCAAGGTTGTGAGTTCAATCCCCAATCAGGACACATAAAAGAATCAACCAATGAATGCATAAATAACAACAAATCAATGTCTGTCTCTTCTTCTTTCTCTAAAATCATTAAAAAAAAAAAAAGAAACTTTATATTTTGACATAATTGTAGATGCACAGCAAGGTGCAAAAATAGCGCAGAGAAGTCCTCCACCCCAGTTTCCCAGGTAGCATGTTAAGTAACTACAGCACAATGTCAAAACCAAAAACTCCACACAGCAGTCCACAAGCCTTATTTGACATCAACAGTGTTACATGCACTTGTTTCTCTGTGTGCACCATGTTCTCTGTAATTTTATGAGATTCCTGTAACCTCCACCTTGATCCAGGTAGATGTGACCACCATGAAGACTGTCCTTTGCAGTCGCATGGCCCTCCCCTCCCACCTTTCTAACCCCTAGTAGCCACTAATCTGTTCTCCACCTCTAGAATTTTGTCATTTTTAAAGTCTCACATAAACTGAATCATATAACATGTAGCTTTTAGAGGTTGGCTTTTTTCCTTTAGCATAATTCCCTTGAGGCCCACCTCAGCAGTTTTGTATAAGGACAGTTCGTTTCTTTTCATTGCTGCATGGAAACAATGATGAAGACATACCAGGGTTTTAACTATGCACCCACTGACGGGCATCTGGGTTGTTTCCAGTTTTCAGCTATTACATATAAATGAACCTTGCTGCACAGGTGTTTTGTGTAAACATTTCTCTAGGATGAGCACCCAGGAGCATGTCATATGGTAAGTGTATATTTAATTTTTTCAGAAACTGCCAGACTGTTTCTCAGAGAGGCTACACATTTCACATTCCCACTGGCCGAGTAGGAGATCCAATTCCTTCACATCCTCACCAGCATCTGGTGTTGCCACGAGTTTTTACTCTAGCTCTCCTTTTAGGTGAGTGTTCCTATCAAAATCTCAGCAGGACTACTTGGTAGATATGAAGAGGCTTATTCTAAAAGATACAGGAAAAGGCAAAGGAAGAAGTGCTTCAACACTGTCGGCCAAGAGCAAAGCGGAAGGACTCCTCCATCTCTCGAGACTTACTGGGGTGCTTGGTGAAGGAGACTGTGTGGGTGCAGCACAGGCTCGGAGACCAATAAGCAGACCAGAGAGCCTAGGAACACACACTCCTAAATATGCCCGCTGAGTTCTGATGAAGGTGCAAAAGCAATTCAGTGGAGGAAGGACAGTGTTTTAAACAAGCAATGCTGGATTATCTGGACACACAAGGGCAGAAAAATGAGCCATGATCAAAACTTCACACCTTATACAAGTACTACTGTAAAATGGATCCTAGATTAAAATGGAAAAGGCCATGTGCACGGTAGCAGGGGTTTTCTAATGACTCCGTGCAGAATCAGAGTTTATGTCCCCCTACACTTTCTAACACGGAGGTCGGGACAAACACGTCCATCGCAGAGGACACTCAGTGCAAAGACTTCTTTCTGCCAATTGAACTGTAAAAAGGTGACTGTCTGTAGTTCACTCAGCTGGGCCCAGTGTTCTTAGATGCAGGTGCCCTTCACACATGGTCTGGCGGTTCTGCAAGGCCTACTCTGCCTGACCCATGAGGTGGGGACTTCTCTTCCTCAGTGAGCTTTTCCCATGGCCGGCATAGCATCTGCTCCACGCTGTGTACTTCCATGAATAGGAACTGCTCTTCCCCAAGGGTAACAAAGACTCTTCAGACACAGCTGAAGGGCTGAGAATGCTCAGCTGTGTCTGTGCACACAGAGACTTGTTTGCTACTGGCCTAGCCCAACAAGAGGCCTTCAGTCAGGGATTCCGGGTATGAGCAAATCCTGGGGCAGAAGCAGCTCTTTTTATGGTAGCAAAGAGGGGTTCATCTCAGAGGAAGATGCCATCTGGTAAATGCTTCCTGGTGGGCTCAAGCCTGACGAGAAAGGTGGTGTCTGTCTTCAGTGTAAAAAGCGATATAAGCAGAAAGAAACAGCCGTACAGAGCTTCCCATGATCCTGAGTGCTCAGTCACAGTGAGAGCCAGTGGGAGTCCCTTCGTAACCACCAGGAGTGATTCACACACTCAGAAGGGCACACTCAGAAGGGCAAAGAACCACAGATGAGGGGATGAACTTTAACCTCATTGTAACATCAGAAAATTATGGCTCAGAGAAGAGAGGACTGGTGTGAACCGCACAGCATCCTTTCATGGTCCACGAGCATACCTGGAGTCCATGGCTTGGACAGCCATCTGTAGGAGCTGAAGGGCAAACGTGGACAACACTGCATCAGGCAGTGGGACTTGATGACACATTGGGTTTGGACAGCCAACTAATCATCTGACAACTTTCAAATGACTTCTCTCCTTTGTCAACGCAGTTTCACAAAGATTTTTCACTCTTTTAAAGAGAACCAGCAGCTATCATTAAAATCTGGCACTTCTGGTAGCAGAGTCATCACATGTATAGCACTGGGTCCCAGAATGGTCCGTCGCAGCTGACAGCAAGCCACGGGCTCTGGTACCTCAAGCCTGGCCCATCTCTACCATCTGTCCGCCTGACCCATCAATGGCCAGGACTGGAGGGGTCTTTCAGGTTCCTTTAGAACTCGAAAACCACCTCTGGAAGCAATCACCAAAGCCACGCTGAAGGTGAAACCCCTCTAAGAGATCACAGAAAGCTGTTTAAAAGAAAAGCAATCTTTTGAAAAGCAAAGGGTTTCTTAAAAGTTGAAGACCCACTTGGGCCCTGGCCAGGTAGCTCAGCTGGTCTGAGCGACGTCCCGATACACCAAGGTTGTACATTTGAACCCTGGTAAAGGCACAAACAAGAATCAACCAATGAATGCATCAATAAGTGGAACAACAAATCACGATATGTCTCTCTCTCTCAAATAAGTAAATTAAAATTTTAGATAAAATAAAAAGTTGTCAACTCACTCATAGGCAGCGCTAAGGCACACCATGTTTCCCTTGGCTGCACTGCCACTGCTGCCCTTGATGGCAGCACCCCTGCCAGCAGGGACTTGCACTATACCAAGTACCTGCCACTCTCAACCAAATGACGAGATGCAGAAATCAACTAGGAACTAGCAAGAAGCTTGGTAGCTGAAGGACTGGGTGTTGCAAATTTTGCATTTACAGTTCATTGTGTATTTCAGATCTGGAAACCTCTAGAATAAGTAATCACAGAAACTGCAAAGAAGATTTCAACTTCTAGCCTTTCACCCTACTATAAGGGAGGATTTGAACAGAAAATGAGTAGGCGAGAAGCCAGTCTTATTTTGGGTGCAAGCCCATCTGCTGGCAAGGCCAAAATTAGAACAGCTAACAGGAGAATCATGATTGTGAGTCACTCAGATAAAGGTGGATCTCCATACTTAGCAACCAAAACAAATAAAGCATATTGGCTGGTGTGGCTCAGTTGGTTGGAGTGTTTTCCTGTAACCAGAAGGTTGCAGGTTCGATCCCTATTTGGCTGTGGATGCTTGTGATTCCCAGTCCGGGTGCCCCAGTCCAGGTATGGGAGGCAACCAACCAATTGATGTTTCTCTCTCACATCAATGTTTCTTTCTCTCCCTTCCTCTTTCTCTAAAAAGCAATGAAAAAAATGTCCTCAGGTGAGGATAAAAATCAGTCAATCAATCAACAATAAATGAAACAAAAGACTTGCTAGATGAAACCACCAAACGCTGATTGATACTCAAGGACTACTCGGAAGGGAAAAAAGGGAGAGCTTAAAAAACAAAGTCTTGGAAATTTAATCTAAACCACCACCGTCATAATTTTCACACATGTGCTAACCATAAATAATTTATTATACTGTTAGGTGATATAATATTAAAAGATTAATAATAAATAAAAGTTGGAGACCTAGAGAGTAACTTTTAAGTTTTTTTTAATTAATTGATTTCAGAGAGAGGAAGGGGGAGAGAAAGAGGAGAAAAAGAAACATCTATTTGTTGTTCCACTCATTTATGTATTCACTGGTTGATTCCTGTACGTGCCCTGACTAGGGGATTGAACCCCCAACCTT
Source organism: Mormoops blainvillei (assembly GCA_004026545.1). Classification (NCBI taxonomy): domain Eukaryota; kingdom Metazoa; phylum Chordata; class Mammalia; order Chiroptera; family Mormoopidae; genus Mormoops; species Mormoops blainvillei. The sequence goes on from PVJD01004646.1 coordinate 130,976, forward strand.
GGTGTATTTGGACAATGCTTTAAGCAACTAAGCTACCCAGCCAGGGCCAAGGGCAACTTTTTAAATTATAAAATAGTGCCTCACTTGAAAAGAAGATCTCAAGTGCCACAGCCAGGCACTGGGTGGAGGAACAGTTAGTGTGGGTCAGGCACACAGCACTCCAGGGTAGCTGTCCCTGGAATCTGGCCTAGAAAGTGCTCTAGAAGGGCCCCCATCTCTGAGGGTGTGTCTCTCAAAAGCTCACTCTATTTACATGTCTAAAGATACCAAGGCGTTTGGAAAGTTCCTTCTCAGGAAAGCTTGCTCTTCATGTGGAGGAAGATGGCTCCTCAGATCCTGACTGGGCCATAAGCAGTCCCTGAGCAAATACTGATGGACTACTGCATGAGAAACAGAGAGGGGGACATAGGAGGTCTGCAAGACAGCTCCAGGGGAAACTGTTCTTACAGTGTTACAACACTGTCTTTTCCTCAGTTTTGTTAGAAATTATACTTTAATTTTAAAACTGGGATTTTCAGCAAAGATGGAGATGTAGGTAGATACACTTTGCCTCCTCGCACAACCAAAAGAAGGACAACAATACATTTAAAAACAAAAAATAACCAGAGCTGCCAGAAAATCAAACTGTACGGAAGTCCAGCAACCAGGGGGTTAAAGAAGAAACAGCCATCCAGACTGGCTGGAGGGTTGGAGACAGGCAGCTGGGCAGAGGGGATGCCCAGCAAGATTGTGACTGGAGGGAAGGTTCCACATTTGTGCGCGGATAAACCAGGAGGAACAACTGGGGAGTGAGAGTGCAGGAGAAAAGAAAGCCTCAAAACCTCTACCGGTCAAAACCTGTGGGGGTTGTGGCAGCGGGAGAAACTGACAGTCCCAGAGGAGAGTTTGTCTGAGAATTTGAGAGACTCACAGGGTCCTAGATCCTGTACACAAACGCACCCACCTGGGAATCAGCACCAGAAGGGCCCGATTTGCTTGTGGGTAGCAGGCGAAGTGACTGAAAGCTGGTCAAGAGCCAAGCAAGCAGCATTGTTCCCTCTCAGGCCCCACCCCCACATACA